>CAUYQU010068850.1:0-16861 GCA_963574635.1 Cheracebus regulus
TCGTATTGTGTTTTTCAGCTCCATTAATTCGTTTATGTTCTTCTCTAAATTGTCCATTCTCGTTAGCATTTCGTCAAACCTTTTTTCAAAGTTGTTAGTTTCTTTGCATTGGGTTAGAATATATTCTTTTAGCTCATAGAAGTTTCTTATTATCCACCTTCTGAAGCCTAATTCTGTTAATTCTTTGCACTCGTTTTCCATCAGGCCCTGCTCCATTACTGATGAGGAACTAGCATCCTCTCTAGAAGGAGAGACATTCTGATTTTGAGTGTTCTCAGTTTTTTTACGGTGGCTTCTTGGCATCTTTATGGTTTTATCCACCTGTCGTCTTTGTAATTACCAACTTTCAAATTAGGTCTCTGAGTGGACGTCCAGCTTGTTAATTCTCAGCTCTAGAATCTGTAATTTTCACTGTGGCAACCCACAACGCTGGTTAAAACAGCAGCGTTGAAATTCGTGGTGCTTTTCTCCCCGGGGGTCTCTGGTCTGGCTTCCCTCTTCAGTCCCTTTTTCAATCAGCTGAATGGACTGCTCTGCCTTCCCAGAGTTCCACATATTGTCCAAAAGGAGACCCAGTCCCATTTACTCCGCACCAAGAGCCGCTGGGCCGAGGCGCCGGCAAAACAGCCGCACCAGCCGAAAGGGTCACACTGGCGACCCGTGGGGCTCCTCCGCTGGGAATGCCCTGGTCCGTGGGCAGCAAAAATTCATCTGTAAGTGTGGCGTCCACTCACTCTCTGTGCTTTTACTGGGAGCTGCAATCCTGAGCTGCTAGTGATTGGCCATCTTGGATCTCTCTTTTCTCCACTTTTTAACCCAGCATTTTTATAGTTTTAGCTTTAAAATATAAACCTGTAATCCGTTTTGTGAGGTTGAGGTTCATGTTTTTTTTTTTTAACTGTATGTTAAAGCACTATTTATTGAAGAGAATAATTTTTCATTATATTATTTTGGCATTTGTATATTGTATATTGTATATACAAATGCCAAAATAATACATAATTTTATACAAAAATCAACCATCTGTGTGTGGTCTGTTCTTTATTGATTTGTCCATTCAGCTAATACATGTTTTTTGATTACAGTACTCTTCTCAGCAAATTTTGAAATATGACAATTTGTTCTTTTTTTCAAAATGATTTTGATTCTCTGAAGTCATTTGCATTTCTTTATACATTTTAGAATCAGCTTTTCAGTTTCTACACAAGTCTGTCATGGTTTTGATTGGAATTGCATTGAATCTAGGTATCAATTTGGGTAAGGGGAAAATGTTTTTAACTATTGATTCTTCCAATTGGTGAATATGTTTTACCTCTTATTTAGATAATTTAAATTCTCAGCACTGTTTTATGGTTTTCATTTTAGCAGTCTTGTACAATTTTTGTTTAGATAGTATAAATATTAAATATTTTATAATGTTAAATGAGTGTGTGTGTGTGTGTATATATATATATATATATTTTTTTTTTTTTCCTTTTTTTGAGACGGAGTCTTGCTCTGTCACTAGCCTGGAGTGCATTGGCGTGATCTCTGCTCACTGCAATCTCTGCCTCCCAGGTTCAAGCTATTCCCCTGCCTCAGCCTCCCAAGTAGCTGGGACTACAGGTGCGCACCACCACGCCCAGCTAATTTTTTTTGTATTTTAGTAGACACAGGGTTTCAGCTTGTTGGCCAGGATGCTCAATCTCCTGATCTCGTGATCCGCCCACCTGGGACTCCCAAAGTGTTGGGAGTATAGGTGTGAGCCACCACACCTGACTGATATTTTTAAAATTTTCATTTTAAATTGTTGGTAGTATATTGAAATAAGATTATTGGCTGCATCTCATTATCTTGCTATATTCAGTCATTAAATATAGTAGGTTGTTTTTGTTTTGACGATTCCTTAGGATTTTCTATGTAGTCTGCAGGGAGATAATTTTACTTCTTTCTTTCTGTTCTTCATAATTTATGTCTTATTTTACTAGCAAGGACTCCAATACAATGTTGACTAGAAATTGGATTTCGGTGTTGAATGAGAGAGGATTTCCTTGCTTTATTCCTCATCTTAGGAGGAAAACACTCAATTGTTTACCATTAATATATTAGCTGTTTTCTCCCATTAACCAAATTAAGAAATTCCCTTCTGTTTTTAATATGCTGAGAATTTTTATTAAGAATCAGTGATGAATTTTGTCAAGTATTTTTCATGTGTCTGTTGAAATGGTCGTGCAGTTTGTCTCCTTGTTTTGTTATGTGTGAATTATGTTGGTTTTTACATGCTAAACCAGTCTTGCATTCTTGAGATATACCTCACTTGGTTTTGCTACAGGTATTTTGAAGCTTTGATGAATTGCCTGCCCTTTTTTAAGGTGAAATGTTCTTTGTTTCCTATAATGGTTTGTTACAGTCTACTTTGATATTAATGGCATTTTTTTTCATCTGTTTGAATGGTATATTTTTCCCATGCATTAACTTCTAACTTTTTTAAGTGTCTCTTGTATATAGCATATAGTTGTCTTGGTTTTTTACCCCAGCTTTTAATTTTTGCTTTTGTTTAATACATTTGTATTTTACATAATTGCTGGTATATCAGGGTTGTAAGACTGACATCTTTTTATTTGTTTTCTCTTTGTTTCTGCTTGGCCTCCAGTATCTTTGCTCCTCTCTCAATCCCTTAGCAGCTGCTCTCTGGTAAACTGCTCATGGACTTGTTCTGCACATGCGTAGTAGCCTTCAGCCAAGGACTTGGCAAAATCCTTACATAGACTACTGGCACCTTTCCTCTGTTCGGCTCCCTTCTCCCAAGTGCTTTGCCCCATATGTTCCATCTAGTTCGCAATCCCTGTATCTCTCTAGCTCCTTTGCTGTGTTCTGCGTTGGCTGTAGCTCCATTGAACCATGATCACACAATAGTCCTCAGTTAGAGAGTCAAGTTTTAGGGGGCTAACCTAAGCTTCTCTTTCCTCAGGGATCACAGCATTGCCTTTTTGTACAGTAATTAATGGCAGGAAAGCTTGTCTCAGTACTAGTTACTCTGTCCTGCTGGAAAGTTGATGTCAGAAGAATGTTTTTTAATTTCATTGTACCTTTTTTAATATATCCAAATGTGGGTAATTTGTAAACTTTCATTCTTAGGTCTCTAGATTTCTCTTTTTAATTTTTATTCGACAAGTCAAACTATCACCTAGATGCACAAGTTTCTCAAATTTCTTTCTGTAATGTAACCTTGACCTCTTTCTCAAATTTTTTTTTTTTTGAAACTGTGTTTTATACAGTGGCCATCTTGGCTCACTACAACCTCCACCTACCAGGTTCAAGCAATTCTCCTGCCTCAGCCTCCTGAGTAGCTGGGTTTACAGGCACATGCCACCACACCCTGCTAATTTTTTTGTATTTTTAGTAGAAACGGTTTTACCCTGTTGGCCAGGTTGGTCTCAAGCTGCTGACCTGATCACCCGCCTCTGCCTCCCAAAGTGCTGGGATTACAAGTGTGAGCTGCCATGCTTGGTCCCCTTTCTCAGTTTTACTCCTGCATTTTGAACACACGCTTAGACCAGTAGTCTCCAAAATGGCATGACTGAATGCCATTATAATTTATTCACTATGTCTGGTGAATGATGTTATGTGCTCTGTGATGTTAAGTAATTTTAATATGGGACAGTGGTCATGTGGGAAAGGTCTAGGTAGTTCTTTCATGGGGGAAATGTACCATATAATGCGGTATAAAATATCTACTAACGTGAGGGAAGACATTAGAACTTCTTTTCAGAAATTGAGCTTTAAAGTACTTGATACGTAGTTTGTCACAGTCACATGAATAAGTATGTTAAGTGGTTACATTTCACATATGCTGTATGGAGTATCCTGAGAGAAGGAGTTAAGGCTGCCTCAAGCCCAAATGGTATTTGTGTGAGTTGGAGAAAAGAGTCCTCTTGACATACGGGACCAAAGGTTGCGTGCCTTAGGAAGTGGAATGTGGACTCACATTTGCCTGTAAGTCCCCATTTCTCCACAAGTCAGGCAGTCCCTTGTGCTATATAACCTAACTGTACACAGCTGCCTTAGAGGAAATGGGATTTCAATACTGCAGATTCTGTTGTTTCTTTTCCCTCATACAAGTTATAACATAATTTTTATTTATTTTATTTTGAGACAAAGTCTCACTCTGTCGCCAGGCTGGAGTGCAGTGGCACAATCTCGACTCACTGCAACCTCCATCTCCCAGGTTCAAGCAGTTCTCCTGCCTTAGCCTCCCAAGTGGCTGGGACTATAGGTGCATGCCACCACGCGCAGCTAATTTTTGTATTTTTAGTAGAGACGGGGTTTCACCGTATTAGCCAGGATGGCCTCAATCTCTTGCCATCGTGATCCACTCTCCTCGGCCTCCCAAAGTGCTGGGATTACAGGCGTGAGCCACCGTGCCCAGCGTTGTAACATAATTTATATGTACTTGTATAAGTAGGTTTATGCATTTTGATATCTGTTTTTAACTAAATGGCTGTCAAAAAATACAAGATTATAGGCTGGGTGCAGTAGCTCACGCCTGTAATCCCAGCACTTTGGGAAGCCGAGGTGGACAGATCATGAGGTCAAGAGTTTGAGACCAGCCTGGCTAACAGGGTGAAACCCCATCTCTACTAAAAATACAAAACTTAGCTGAGCGTGGTGGTGTGTGCCTGGAATCCCAGCTACTTGGGAGGCCGAGGCAGGAGAATCGCTTGAAACCCGGGAGGCGGAGGTTGCAGTGAGCTGAGACCATGCCACTGCACTCCAGCCTGGGTGACAGAGTGAGACCCCCTCTCAAAAAAACAACAAAGGACAACAAAAATAGAAGATTATGGTAGGCCATTACCTAGCCTCTGGCATAAAACCCTTAATCTCATTTCCTAGGGAAGTCCCATATGGAGGCTGCTCACAAAAGCCCCTTAATTTCAGCAGTTTGGGAAGTCTCGAAGTTGTAGGATATAGGACACATATACAATAACCATAAAAAGTGATCCTCATTTTCAATTAACAACATAGAGACGGTTTCATTTAAGTCTGTAACTTCACCAATGTTGAGTAGATGGATGTATACCTGTCATTCTTGGAATTTGAATATGCAGTTAACTGACAAAGAGATGAGCTGGCAAGGAGATCCCTGTCCTATAGAAAGCTGTAGCTGTTGTCTCATTTTGCGTTTCATTTTATCAGGTGTATGGAGTTGCTGGAGCTTTAATTTTTCACCAGCTTTAAATTATTTGAATCTTTCAAGTCTTATTTTCAGTTATGATAAGGATAGTATTCATTTGCAAGTACAATAGCATTAAAGTGGCAGCGCTGGCACTTTATAGGCTCTTACCAGTTTTATTGTGAAGTTAACAACTGATTAACCACATCTAATAAGAAGTGAGCCTAAAAGTTCAAAATTAGCAAGAATACTCTTTGAAATTGACTGACATCTCCATTGCAAATGATGGACCATGCTTTAAGCATTAGTTGACAGTCGTGTGAAGCTATCTTGATTAGCAAGACATTTAAAATATTTACTTCATCTTGATTTTATTCCTCATATGTTTTATGCGTATATGATTTATTATGTATAGGATGTACCAGCACTATAGGATATATATAGTACATACTCAAATATTTTGGTCTAAAATGACAAACATAAACTATTATCTGAATTACCTCAGTATTTTTGCTTTTGAACTAGTCTTTCAAAAAGCTTTTTAAATGCCCTGTCCTCTTTTACATTATGAAACCACCTTATTTCTCTAAGACTTTCTTCTCATTTTTTTCTAATATAAATAATCTATAGGTTCTCATCTCATAATAAATTTTTATTTTGTATTTATTTATTTTGAGACAGAGTCTCACACTGTTGTCCAGGCTGGAATGCAGTGGTACAATTTTGGCTCACTGCAACCTCTGCCTCCTGGGTTCAAATGATTCTTGTGCCTCAGCTTCTCCAACAGCTGGGATTGCAGGTGCTTACCACCACATTCAAGTAATTTTTGTATTTTTAGTAGAGATGGGGTTTCACCATGCTGGCCAGGCTGGTCTCAAACTTCTGCCACTCACCTCAGCTTCCCAAAGTGCTGGAATTACAGGTGTGAGACACCACACCCGGCCTAGTATAATAAATTTAAAAGAAAAATGTCTTACATAGGAGTTAGGAATCCTGACTACCAGAAGATCTTTATTTTATTTCGATTATGGGTGAAGAGTCTCCTGGCATCTCTTAACAAAGGCAACAGTGTTTTACAGGGTCATGCTCCTTCTGCAAGGTCAAGTAAGAGAAGACCAAAAAGAAAAGAAAAAAAAGAAAAAACCAACCATGGAAAAGCATATAGGTTGAGAGATAGTGGAAGCCAGATTGAGGTAGGTTAAACAATAAGAGGGAGATGAAGAGACACAGTTGGAAAGTTTAGACAACTCTGAAGTGGGGAGTAAGGGGATAAAGCAGTACTTAAGGGGAGAAAAAAATACGAAGTTGAAGATTTCTTATTTTCTTTTTTTTATAAATCAGAGAGGCTTAAGCACATTAAATGGATATAGAATCCATGAGAACTATTGAATATAATAATAATAAAACATTTGTGCATGTGTGAGGCTTCTGAGAAGGCAGGCATTGATCTAAGGCATGGGTAGAGATTGGTGACTTCGGATAGGAGACATACTTTCTCTCTTGTAAACAGGAGAGAAGGTAAGAATAGGTGTTAAATACAGGTTTGTGTGTCCTCAAAATGGATGGAATTTCTGTATTCTGAGCCCCGCGCTGATTCCTCCCTTAAATAGAAAGTGAGGTCATCTGCTGAGAGTTGAGAGGGTAACAGGAGTGGAATAAGGTTGAGAAGGGAGTTTTGAAGTTGACCAATAAAATGTAGTGTTAGTGCGGGTTGTGTTAAGACTTGTTTGCTGCTAGATACCATGAATTAACAGTGATACCTTTCTGTCTTCTTACAGTGCTATCTAGCATCTTTTTGAAGCAGGGTATTTTAGGGCAGTGCTACTCAAGTCATGGTCCGCGAACTGAAACAAGGGTCTGAAACAAGATAAGGAGCTTGCCACAAAATGTTAACCAGTGTACTGTTTGCTTCATCCAGCTGAACTAAATGATTTTGGTTGGTTTACATTCTGACACAAGCTTTAAATTTTTTTTTTTCTTTACAGAGATGGGGCCTCACTTTGCTAGTCAGGTTGAACTCTTAGACTCAAGCAGTCCTCCTGCCTTGGCCTCCCATTCAATCCCTTGCAATGGTTAATAATTTCTTATGTTGGCTGAGTGCAGTGGCTCACGCCTGTAATCCCAACACTTTGGGAGGCTGAGGCAGGCAGATCACCTGAGGACAGGAGTTAGAGACCAGTCTGGCCAATGTGGTGAAATCCTATCTCTACAAAAAATACAAAAATTAGCCAGGTGTGGTGGCACATGCCTGTAGTCCCAGCTACTCAGGAGTCTGAGGTAGGAGAGTCAGTTGAACCCAGGAGGCAGAGGCTGCAATGAGCTGAAATCACGCCACTGCACTCCAGCCTGCCTGGCCAATAGAGTGAGACTCTGTTTCAAAAAAATTGATAATAATAACTCCTTATGTTAAACTTTATTTCAAATTAATGTGTGGTTTCTCTCTACTTACTATATCGAGACCGATGCATCATTTTGGGCAAAAGTGATTTGTCTTTTTCAGTGCTTTACATTTTAGGAAACACATTATTGTTACTCTGTCCCCTTGTTAGTGTTGGCTTTGACCACTTGCTTAAGGTGGTGACTGCCGGATTTCTCCAGTCTAAAGATATCTCCTCTCCTCCTTTTGAAATTAACAAATAACTTTTTAGGAGATACTTTGGAGTTTGTGTGAATATTTGGTTCCCAAAAAACTTAGGTTGACATCCACTGATTCTTGCCTTTATTAGTTATTACTGTGATAGTACAAAATGATGTTTCTGTCACTCTGTGCTTACTAGTTGATAGTCTGCTGCATGGATAACCATTTCTTTTTCCATTTATCTATCATGGGCTTATGAAATATTTTAGTATGTTATACCCATTCCTTCTTTTGTTAGTCAGATTGCCCTAATTTGGACAATAGAAATTTCTTTTTTTTTTAATTTAATTTAATTTAATTTTATTATTTTTTTAAAGACCGGGGTTTCACCATGTTGGTCAGGCTGGTCTTGAACTCCCAACCTCAGGTGATCCACCCGCCTTGGCCTCCAAAGTGCTTGGATTACAGGCGTGAGCCACCACGCCCGGCAGAAATTTCTAAAATTAGTTGACAGTCGTGGCTCACTATAGCCTTAACCCTCCAGGCCCAAGTGATCCTTTCACTTGAGCCTCTCAAGTAGCTGGGACCACAGGCATGTACCACCATACCTGGCTAGTTTTAATTTTTATTGTGGAGACAGGGTCTTCCTATGTTTCTCAGTCTGGTCTCAAACTCCTGAGCTCAAGCAGTCCTCCTTCCTTGGCCTCCCAAAGTGCTAGGATTACAGGCATGAGCCATAGCACCCAGTTGAACACTTTCTTATTTCCTGGCAAAACAAGAATTTCTAGATTTATCTTGTACTTTTTCTATGCCAGCTCTCTAAGGAGCCCCATTTCCTTATTTTGGTGAAATCCAGTTTACCTTTTATGGATTACTCTTGTGTGCCATATTTAAGAAATTTTTTTTTAACAGGTATTTTCTCTGTTTTTTCTTTCTTGAAAGTACCATAGTTTTGAGGTTTACATTTAGATCTATGATCCATTTTGAGTTAATGTTGGTATGTGGTATGAGATATGGATCCAAGTTCATTTTATATATGGATATGCAGTTTTTCTAGCAACGTTGAAAAGACCGTCCTTTCTCCTGCATTGTCTTTGTCAAAAATCAGTTGTCCATGCACGTCTGTGTTTATTTCTGGACTCTCTTCTGTTCTGTTGGTCTTTTTGTGTATCTTTACACTAATACCATTCTGTTGAGTCTGTATTAAAGCCAAGAGATCTTATGTCAGGAAAACAGTTCTGCAGGGAATCCTGTTTCTAACTGCAGAACTAAATTTAATGACAGAGAAAAGGGGTGACCAAGTAGTATGTACTTGTTATCTGCCCTAACAATGTAGATATAATAAGTTATTCAGGAGCATAAGGAATATAATTTATGTGAATACTTCCTGAGGAAGCTGTTAGAGAATTAAGTTTCAAACAACCAAGAAATGATTTAATAGGCTCATTGATTGATTGCCTTATTAAACAGGGCATCAAGGGATATTATTACTTTAAATAGATGCTGTGTGATATGGTGTGGGGATGGTGAGGGGGGAAGGGTGGAACTAATTTCTGTGTTGCTCACACTATGGAATCAAAAGACAGTATCTAACAAAGAGAGGACTTAAGGAAGGATATTATATAAAGCTAACCATTTGGGCAAAAGCCCAAACTTTTCTAGATAACAAAAGAAGTATTGGCAGGGGGAGGGAGGAGGTGGAGAGGTGCAGAAAGGAGAGCAAAAGAAACAAATGCAATGAAATAACTTACATATTCTCAGTGACAGAATTGAGACCACATAGAGATCTTAGTAAATAATAGGCTTAACTGGTCTGTTAAGAGAAAAAATAGTTTTAGGTTAACATGGCAAAATCCAACTCTGTGGTTTTGCTTTGTTGCTGTTGTTTTGAGACTGAGTCTTAATCTGTCACCTGGGCTAGAGTGCAGTGTTGCGATCTCACTGTGACCTACAGGGTTCAGGCGATTCTCCTGCCTCAGCCTCCCAAGCAGCTGGGACTACAGGCACAATGCTAATTTTTGGTATTATTGGTAGAGATGATGTTTTGCCATGTTGGCAGGTTGGTCTTGAACTCTTGACGTCAAGTGATCCACCCGCCTCAGCATCCTCAAGTGCTGTAATTACAGGCGTGAGCCACTGCACCCAGCCCAACTCTGTGTTTTATGTAAAAGATACATCTGCAAAACCAAAAAACTCAAAAGATGAAGAGGTTGGGCAAAGATATGCCAGACAAAGATAATAAAAAGGAGTTATTATAGTTATTTTACACAAGGTAAAACTCAGGCCAGAAATCATTAAGGAGGTAGGACACGTAATGCTATAAGCTGCAGTCCATAATGAAGGTATGTTATTGGGTACATGGATATTCATGACAGCTTTCATTAAAAAAAAAAAAAAAGCATCAGGTGAGTCGTTAAGAATTAGGAACATATAAATAATAAAAGACCTAAAATCCATCTCAGTTCAAGGTAGATCAAGTGAACAGAACTTTTAGGCTACTGAGGACCTAAAGAACACAATTGAAATGTAGATCTTAGGGTCATCTGTTGCATATAAGAGAATATCCATTTTTGTAAATGCACATGGCATGCTCATAAAAAATGATTATTGAGGTACAAAGAAAACTCTTAAAAATTTCCCCCAAGGCCGGGCGTGGTGACTCACGCCTGTAATCCAAGCACTTTGGAGGCCAAGGTGGGCAGATCACCTGAGGTCGGGAGTTCAAGACCAGCCTGACCAACGTGGTGAAACCCCATCTTAAAAAAAAAAAAAAAATTCCCCCAAAATAGGTACAGCATTGTACTTTGGCATTATACTTTTTGGGTGAAACTGGGGAAAGGAAGATAATCCATTATATTGCTGGCGAGAATGAAGGATGCAAGCTGGAAGGGAATTTGGCAATATCTAGCAAAATGCAAATTTATTTCCTCATTGACCTGACAACCTCCACTTCTAGGAATATATCTCAGAGATACAAATGCAAAAGAATAAAGTGAAGTGTGCACAGGGTTATTTGTAGCACTGTTGATAATAATGAAAGATAATGACTAGCCATAAATGACTGTTGGAATAAACTATGGTATATTACTGTGCAGATGTAAAAAAGGAATGAAAAAGATATATATGTACTGCTGTGGAGTGAATTCCATGATGTATTGTTAAGTAGAAATGAGGTGAAGAAGAATGTGTATTATCTGCTACCGTGTGTGTGTGTGTGTGTGTGTGTGTGTGTGTGTGTGTGTGTGTGTATGCGTGTGTTTCTTAGCTCTATCCACTAAAAGGATCTAAAGCAACAGTATTTCTATGACAATAAGGAGAAAGAGAAAATATGTGCTTATGTTTACAAATAAACAACAGAGGCTGGGCATGGTGGCTCACACCTATAATCCCACACCTTTGGGAGGCTGAGGCAGGAGAATCGCTTGAACCCAGAAGGCAGAGGTTGCAGTGAGCAGAGATCAGGCCGCTGCACTCCAGGCTGGGAGACAGAGGGAGACTCCATCTCAAACAAACAATGGAAGAATAAATACCTAAAAATGGCTGCTAGTGGTGGAAGAAAAAATTGGGAAGGAATTAGAGAAGAAAATTAGACCTCTGTAAATGTAACCAGTTCACAGTATTGACTTTGGAACTATGTAAATATTTTATGTAACTAAGCAAATAAAAACATATGTAACTCCCCTGCTTCCCCAGCAAACAAAACAAATAAACATTGTTCTGTATCAACCACATAGTTTTACCTACATAGTAAAGGATTTTTGACACAAATTTTTCAATCACAATATTGATTGTGCATACCTAGTATGCTATATTGTAAGCACAAAAAGCTTATATTGCATTCAGTGGTGTGTCCTTAGTGGTTATATTGGTATTTTAAAACTATTCAGGTTTCATGTGACGTAAAACAAATAGATACTTGTGGCAATATCATTAGGCATAGGAATTCCCAGGATAATGATGAAGGAACATTCCAGGATGGCAGCTTGCAGCAGGCTCGAAAAGGTTTGGAGCTGGAATAAGGACTTCAGATTTCGGAGGAGGATACATCTGAGGGCACAAATGTAAAACTCTTTGATTAGCTGATATATTTGAACATACTGAAAAGGATTTACAGTTCTGTTGGAAAGTGAGAAATACTTAAAAACTAAACAGACTTTTTAAATGTAGGCAACTGTTAATTAAATTTGAGAATGAATTGTACTATGCTCTGCAGCTCAGTTGTGAATATCATTAAATGTTCATAATATGTAAATATATATTTGTTTCATTTATCAAATTTCCAACTAAAATTATAAATTTGTTGGAAAACTAATAGAAATGTCAGGAGGATAAGGAGGGAAAGAGATTTTTGCATGGGGGCTTACCTACATTTTTCACTGTAAGGCTGGACATGTATTTCTTGTGTTTTATAAATCTTGGAATGATATAATTTAAAAAGATGTTATATTTAAAAGTTTATGTATTAGTATAATTAAAGGAAACTGAGTATATTAATATTATAGACCAGGGTAAATTATTTTAGTCTGGGCATGGTGGTCCATACCTGTAATCCCAGCACTCTGGGAGGCCGAGGCAGAAGGATCACTTGAGGCTAGGAGTTCAAGACCAGTCTGAGCAGCATAGTAAAAACCCTGTCTTTTTATTTTTATTTTTTATTTTTTTGAGGCAGGGTCTTGCTCTATGGCCCTGGCTATAGAGTGCAGTAGTACAAACACATGTCACTTCAGCCTTTATCTCCTGGGCTCAAGTAATCCTCCTACCTCAGCCTCTTGAGTAGCTGGGACTACAGGTGCATGCCACCACACCCAGATAGCTTTTGTTTATTTTAGAACTCATGGATTCATTAATGGGCAGTATCAGTTGAGCAAGCAGCTCAGTGCTCCACAGAAGGGGCAGGAGTGGGAAACTTGGATAAGGTGTTCTTGGCATCAAGACAATGGGAAGTACCTAGTTAGAGGCTAGTTGGCAGTTTCTGATTCATAAAGTCAGTAGAGGTTAGTTATTGGTTTCTGAACAAGTTTAGTTTCTTTTTGCTTAAGTGGGAGCCCAAGGTGCTATGGCCATCTCAGCATGGTGGCCTCTCAATGATGATGATGATGATGATGATGATGATGATTATTATTATTATTTTGAGATGGAGTCTTCCTCTGTTGCCAGGCTGGAGTGCAGTGGCTCAATCTTGGCTCACTGCAACCTCCACCTCCTGGATTCAAGTGATTCTCCTGCCTTAGCCTCTGGAGTAGCTGGAGCTATAGGCATGTACCACCATGCCCAGCTAATTTTTGTATTTTTAGTAGAGACGAGGTTTCACCATGTTGGCCAGGATGGTCTTGATTTCTTGACCTCATGATCTGCCCACAGCCTCCCAAAGTGCTGAGATTACAGGTGTGAGCCACTGTCTCCAGCTGCCAATTAATTAATTATTTTAATAAAGATTAAAAAGACTAAAAATTAAGGCTCCATCCTTTACTTTTTAAAAAAAAAAAACTTAATAAATTCTGTTATTTGTTCTACATCTCAGAGTTCTGTTGTCTTCTTTTTATCTTCTTAGTTCAAGCCGTCTTTATTTGCTAAGCTCATTTCAGCTGCTTCCTAATTGTTCTTCCTGTCTCTGAGGGTGCCTTCTCATTTTTGTTGAAGAGGTCTCTCCACCATGAACTGAAAACTCAGGATGCTTAAGCTTTTCAAAAAGTGTGAGGGAAACACATGTACAATTAACACATTAAGTGAATAATCACGTAACCACCACTTAGGTCAAGAAACACACATTGCCATTACCCCCAGAAGTTTCTTGTCTGCTAGATTTTTATCTTTTTCCCTCTCCCTTAGAAGGTAACCATTTACCCAATGTGTATGTGTGTCTCAGGGTCTTGCTCTGTCACCTAGGCTAGAGTGTAGTGCTGCAATCATGGCTCACTGCAGCCTTTACCTCCTTGGTTCAAGTGCTCTTCCAGCCATACCTTCCTGAGTAGCTGGGACTATGGGCATGTGCCACCATGCCTGAATATTCAAGTTTAAAAAAAATTTTTTTGTCTTGACAAGATCTGTGTTTCCCAGGCTGGTCTTGAACCCCTGAGCTCAAGCAGTCCTACCACCTTAGTCTTCCAGTGCTGGGATTACAGGTGTGAGGCACTGCACTTGGCCTGCTCCACTTTTATGTTAACAATTTCTTCATTTACTTTATGGCAAATGCTTTAACTTAGCTTTGTCTGTTTGGGGACTTTGTTTGAAAGGAATGGTGCTGGTATATTTTATTTCTTCCTGTCTTCATTTTGTTGTTGCATATTCATTTTTAATGCTGTAAATACATTGTGCAAATATACCACAGTTTTTCCATTCTGTTGTTGCTGTGTATTGGAAATGTTGCTTGTTTTTGGCTTTTTTTTTAAGCAATGAAGCTATTATCATGCTTGTTAATATATCCTGCTATTGATGTATGTGAGTCCTGAGGTTTTGGTGTTTTTTTTTTTGTTTTTTTTTTTTAATTTTTATTAATACACTATAAAGCAGAATTCCTCATCATAGAGAAAGTGAACACTCAAGTTAACTTTCACCATCTCATACCTACCAGCAGTTCATTTATGTTCCTGTTGACTGAGATATAGATATTCACTAACATTTTGTGTTATCAGTCTCTTTTATCTTTTGGCAATCTTCTGGGTGTTTCCTGTTAACTTATTAGGATCTAAGAAGCTTTTCCTAAGTACCAGTTAGGTTGAGCACTTTACATATCCATCATTTGGATTTCAGCTATTGTGAAGTACTTGTTCGAGTCTCTCATTTTTTCTTTTTGTTGGGTTAAACTTTTTCTTTTTCATTTTTTAAAAAGTTATCTTTTTATGAGACTTAGTCTTGCTATGTTGTCCAGGCTGGTCTCAAAACTCCTGGGCTCAAGCAATCCTTCTGTCTCAGCCTCCCAAATAGCTGGGATAACAAGTATGTGCCACCATGTCTGGCTATTTTAATTTTAATAGAAGTTATTTTATATTCTCGTTATTCTTCCATTCCTTTTGCCTTTTTTTATAGGGTCCTTTTTAATTTTATGAATCTTTGTGATAAGTACTCTTGTTTTAAGACCCTACAGTGCTGGGTGCTGTAGCTCACACCTGTAATCCCAGTACTTAAGGAGGCTGAGGTGGGAGGATCGCTTGAGCCCAGGAGTTTGAGACCAGCCTAGGCAACATAGGGAGAACTTGTCTCTGCAACAACAACAATAACAACAACAACAACAACAAAACAGCCAGGCATGGTGGTACAAGCCTGTGATCCCAATACTTGGGAGGCTAATGTGGGAGGATTGCTTGGACCCAGGACGTTGGGGCTGAAGTGAGCCTTGATCGTAGCACTACAGCCTGAGTAATGGAGAAAGACCTTGCCTCCAAAAAGGAAAAGAAAAAAAGAAAGAAAGAAAATATTTTCTTTTAAAAGCTCTATAGTTTGCCCTTCACATTTGGATTTTTGTTTCTTCTGCAGTTGATTTATATATATATATATATGGTGAGGTTGCAGTCCAGTTTTACAGCATTTCCCAGTGCTCTACACTGCTGTGCTTATAAATTATGTATGCATGAGTCTTTCTTTCTTAGCTGTCCGATTTCTCTTTCTCAGGCAGTTTTGATCTATTAATCTATTTGTTACTACCTGCACCAGTACCACAGTTTTTTTTTCCCTTTTAGAAAAAGGGTCTTGCTATGTTGCCCAATTTGGTCGTACTCCTGACCTCAAGCAGTCCTCCAGCCTCAGTCTTGGGATTATAGGAATGGTCCACTGCCTGGCCCACATTCTCTTTACAATAGTTTTTGATAACTGGTAAAGCAAGTCCTTATGTTATCCCTCGCCACTACATGTAATTATTTTTCAGAAGCTTCTAATTGTTTTTTTTAGCTATTTGAATTATCACATAAGAATCCACCTATCAGATTTTACAGAAAACTTGATAGGATATTAATTGGGATTATGAGAAATTGATAAATCAATTTGGGGAAAATATCTCTTATTATGCTTTTTTTTCCCTTCAAGTCTGATAGGTAGCTTGCTGGCATCCTAACAAAGTTTGAGGGAGGCACATCGCACATATGTACCTGAAAACCTGATCATCATGCTTATGAACTACAAAGGGATCTTATTATGCTTTCTTTAGTGACTTAAGTATAATTATTCCCATTGGGATTTTCCATGTCTTCTCTTAAGGTTTTTCTAGGTACTTGTTAGGTTATGATGCTACCGTAAATGGCAATTCTACTTCATTCTACGTTTTTGTTTCTGGTAAAATAAATACAAATGTGTGGGGTTTTTTTTCCTTTTTATTATTTTTTGTAGAGATAGTGTCTCACTATGTTGCCTAGGTGGGTCTTGAACTCCTGGAATCAAGTGATCCTCTCATTTTGGCCTCTCAAAGTGCTGAGAGCTTTTGGCCACCATTTCTTGCCCAAATATATTTTGTTTCTTAATTTGTTTTTGTGGGTTTTTTTTGAGCCACAGTCTTGCTGTGTCATCCAGGCTGGAATGCAGTGGCACAATCACGGCTCACTGCAGCCTCAACTTCTTGGGCTCAAGTGATCTTCTCATCTCAGCCTCTCAAGTAGCTGAGACTACAGGCATGCACCACCATGCTCAGCTAATTTTTGCACATTGTTGTAGAGGTGTAGTTTCAACTCTGTTGCCCAGGCCGGTCTCAAATCCCTACACTCCTCTGGCCTTGGGCCTCCCAAAATGCTGGGATTCTAGGCATTAGTCACTGGGCCTGGCCCCAAATATGTCTTAAATTTTTTTTTTTTTCAGTAACTTTTTGTTGAATCTTTCTAGTTCTAGTAATTTCTCTGTAGCTTTGTTTGGCTTCTCTTAAATGTAATCATGTCATCTGTCATTAATGACAATGTTTATTATTTTCAATTGTTATGCCTTTTCTTTTTCTTGCTTTATCATGCTGGCTAAACTCTCCATTGCTGAATAAAAGTCAAGCCAGTGGATTTTTTTTTTTTTTTTTTTTTTTAATAGAACATACAAAGTTTATTTACACTTATTCAGGTGAAAAGGCTCTCTGTACAGTTAGAGATGAGAGTTTATATGCCAACAATATGGGAAAAGTGAGGAGGAGAGAAAGGAATCTATGGGAAAACAAATATGCTTTT
>CAUYQU010068852.1:0-18930 GCA_963574635.1 Cheracebus regulus
GTTTACAATAGCAAAGAGCTGGAACCAACCCAAATGCCCATCGATGATAGACTGGACAGGGAAAATGTGGCACATATACACCATGGAATACTATGCAGCCATAAGAAACGATGAGTTCATGTCCTTTGTAGGAACATGGATGAACCTGGAAACCATCATTCTCAGCAAACTGATGCAAGAACAGAAAATCAAACACCGCATGTTCTCACTCATAGGTGGGTGTTGAACAATGAGAACACATGGACACAGGGAGGGGAGCATCACATACTGGGGTTTGTTGGGGGGAAGTAGGGGAGGGACAGCAGGGGGTGGGGAGTTGGGGAGAGCATGGGGAGAAATGCCAGATATAGGTGATGGGGAGGAAGGCAGCAATATCACACTGCCATGTATGTACCTATGCAACAATCTTGCATGTTCTTCACATGTACCCCCAAACCTAAAATGTAATAAAAAATAAAATAAAACAAAAAGTAATGCTAGTTACTACTGGACATTAGAAATAAAATAATATAAAAATGTGCAAAAGACCCAGATACTTCTTAAAAGAAGACACACAAATGGCCAATATGTTTGTGGAAAAAACTGCTCAGCATCACTAAACATCAGGGAAATGCAAATCTAAACCGCAATGAGATATTACATCACTTCCGTCAGAATAGCTATTATAAAAAAAAAAAGAAAAGATAACAAGTGTTGGTGAGGATGTGAAGAAAAGGGAACTCTTGCACACTGTTGGTGGGAATGTAAATTAGTACAGCCATTATGGAAAACAGCATGGAGGTTCTTCAAAATATTAAAAACAGAAGTACCATATGATCTAGCAATCCTACTTCTGGGTATATATCCAAAGGACATGAATGAAATCGATATGTTGAAGAGACAGCTGCACTCCCACGTTTATTGTAGAATTATTCACAATACCCAAAATATGGAATCAACCTAAGTGTCCATCAACAGATGAATGGATACTGAAAATGTGGTGTATATATATACACATATACAGAATACTACTCCACCATAATAAAGAACAAAATCTTGTCATTTTCAACAACATGAATGAACCTGGAGGACATTATAGTAAGTGAACTAAGCCAGACACAGAAAGACCAACACTACATGATCTCACTCATATGTGGAATCTCAAAAAGTTGGTCTCATGGAAGTGGAGAGCAGAATGGTGGTTATCAGAGGCCAGGGTACTTAGGGAGAGGAGAATGGGGAGATGTTGGTCAAGGGATATATAATTACAGTTAGGAGGAATAAGTTCAAGAGATGTATTGTAAAGCATGGTGATGATAAGTTGTTTATATATTGAATTCTTGAATGAAAAAATCAGAGGTAGTAATAAGTATGTGAGGTAACGCATTTGTTAGCTAGATTTAACTATTCCTCAACGTATATGTACTTCAAAACATCATGTTACACACAATAAATATATGATTCTAAAGTCTGATTAATGGTAGATTTTGCAGCTGCTAAATGAATTCAAAGACATAAGTTACATTTTTGATCTTCAGTGGATTATTCAGAGTTTGAGACTTCTGACACTCCCTGATAGTCTGGTTTATGAGCAAAGGTGGTTGACTACTCAGGTGTCAGATATAGAGTGGACATAGAGTGGATGTAAAGCTCCATGCTGAATGACTGAAGCCCTTCTGGCCCAGCTTAGTCAAGTCACCTGCCTACTCCATGCTCTATTGGTATCCTGGAATAGTCATATTAGATAGGCTTCTCTAAGGTAGCATCTCCAAACTTTGGGAGAGTTAACATAACCTGGAACTATTTGCTTTAGGGACAAAAATGTTTCCACTGCATTGTTGGCAGCATGAACTTCAATCAAACAATCAAGGTAAGACAAGATCAGGCAAAAATTGTATATTATTTAGGAACAGAAGCTCATTTTTCTCTTGTGTACCAGTCTGGGGTGAGCATTTCAGGTTGGCTGTCAGCTCTGCTTCATGTGTTCTTTCAGAACCCTGGGCTGACAATGGTTCTGCCAGCTTCAACATGTGGCTTCCAAAGCTTCCCTCGTCAGCTAGCAGGAAGGGTGTAGGGAGTACACAAAGAAGGCTCTTCACTACTCTAAGAGTCCCAGCCCAAAAGCAGTAAACATCACTTCTACTTTTTCTTTTTTTGAGACAGCGTCTTGTTCCGTCGCCAGGCGCCAGGCTGGAGTGCAGTGGCGTGATCTCGGCTCACTGCAACCTCCACCTCCCGGGTTCAAGCAATTCTACTGCCTCAGCCTCCCGAGTAGCTGGGACTACAGGTGCACACCACCACACTCAGCTAATTTTTGTATTTTTAGCAGAGACGGGGGTTTCACCATGTTGGCCAGGATGGTCTCAATCTCTTGACCTCATGATCTGCCCACCTCGGCCTCCCAAAGTGCTGGGATTACAGTCACGAGCCACCGCACCCAGCCCACTTCTACTTTTAATTAGTGAAAACTTAGTTTCATAAACCACAACTAATTGCAGGAGGAGTGAAAATTTAACTCCTGTCTACGTAGACATGTGCCCAGCATACCCAATTACTATGGAAAAAGGGATGAAGACGCTTGGTGGGCAGATAGCCTAGCAGTTTCTAACACTGACCGAATGCATGACAGAAGTTCAAATACTTACTGATGTCTTCTAGGTAAAATTCAGATCATTTAGCAGAGGATCTCAATCAGAGTCTGACCTATTAGAATCATCTGGGAAGTTCTTCCTAACCACAAATGCACAAATCTGACTGGATACAATGACAGACCCTATATTTTTCTTGAGAGTTTAAGTAAGGATGGATATGTGTATTTTGATGTGCATTTAGACAGTATTCCCCAGGGTATTGTGAACCAAATAGATGACTTCAAGTTGGCAGTCTCTGAAGCCCAAATGAGCCGGTTTGAGAGAGACAACTTCATGACTCGAGCTTTCTAATGAGCAGATCTAAGAGATGTGAGTCTAGTTTAAAGAATCTCAGACAGTTACAACAGTGAGGCCATATTAGAGGTGGTGTCAAACAAAGATCAATGAGGGAGGTGCCACAGCTTCCCAGATCCCCCAGCAAGTGAGGACCTGGAAGCAGTACTCATGCCATGGAGGAGATCAGGTTGGTAGCAAGCTGGATCCACTTAACCAGGGTCGGTGCATCAGAAAATGCACTTCGTAATGGGAAACCACTCACTCCCTTTAGTTCACTGGTTCTCAAATCTGGCTGCAAGTGAGAATCCTCCAAAGAGCTCCCAAATTTGCCACTGCCCAAACCTCATGTCAGAATAAATGAATTAGAATCTCAGGGAGAAGGTGTAAACTCAGGAATCTCCAGGTTATTCAATTTCCTCAGGTGTTTCTGAGGCACAATAAAGACTTCAAGCCATTGCCTTAGCTTCTAACCTCAGGAGCAGAAACACGTATCTTTCTGCCTCTTTACTTGACCTCTCCAGCCTCCATGGCCATCAGCAGAGCCATATTCTGCTCTGTGCCTAAGTCTGTGTTCTCGCCCAGGTCTGTGTTTCCCAGGTCCAGGCCATAAAAGATGGTGGCAGAAGTTTCATCCAAGTAGGTGATGGAAAGCCCAATCTCTTAGGAGGATTGTGATACCACCTGAGGAACAAGGCAAGGGTGGCCACCTGTCATGTTAGGACCTAAAGGGGAATCAGTTCACCTGGAAGAGACCAGGGCCTGAAAAGAAAGCTAAGCCAGTAGTAGCATATGAAAAGAGGGTCAGGAAGTGTTGATGATGCAAGAGAGACCCCAGAGGTGGACATTTATTTTAGTGGATACAGTGTCAGGAATTTAAATCTAGAAGATGAGAGCAATCAGTAAAGCAAATGGACCTGAATCAAAGAGAAGTGAGTTGGGACAGGGTTGGCCAGGGTTCCACATGATTTTCTTGAATGCCGTTCAGCATGTATGGTTTAGATCAGCAGTCCCCAACCTCTCTGGCACCAGGGACCAGTTTCATGGAGGACAATTTTTCCATGGACCAGGGCATGAGGAGGAATGATTTTAGGATGATTCAAGTGCATTACATTTATTGTATGGTAATATATAATGAAATAGTTACACAACTCACCATAATGTAGAATCAGTGGGAGCCCTGTGCTTGTTTTCCTGCAACTAGATGGTCCCATCTGGAGATGATGAGAGACAGTGACACCCGAAGTGTGTTGCTTATGTCCAGTCTACTCCCTAAACTCATTTGGGTTGCTCTCACTGCAGAAAACCCTACTTTACAAAGATAGAACGTTGTAAATGGAAGCAGCCTTTTCAGTACTTTTTGTGGCAATCTCAGAATATTCCACCTTGACTTTAATTCAGAATGTATGGAGATTTGAAACTGTATCAAACATACTTTTAAGTCATCAAATGCAGCTGTACAGTTGAAATACATCAAACTTACTTGCCACTATAAAGCCTGCCACCAACTTAATTGTCACCTGCCACTCACTGATAGCGTTTTGATATGAGTTTGCAAGCACTTGATTTATCATGGTCTCTGTGCAGTCAGACCTCTCTTCTAATGTTAATCTGTATTTGCAGCCACTCCCCAGTGCTAGCATCACCACCTCAGCTCTATCTCAGATCATCAGATGAAGCTTCATTTACTTACCCACTGCTCACTTCCTACCACATGGCCTGGTTCCTAACAGGCCACAGACCAACACCAGTCCATGGCCTAGGGGTTGGGAGATCCCTGGTTTATATTACAGATGAGTCAGTTTAATTCCAAAAACTGAAAATGAGGTTGAACTCCCAGTGATGCTAGAAATGCAAACCACAGGCATCTCAAGTCTCCCCAGGCATACCTGAGCAGTTCTCAACAAAATAAATGTCTCAAAAGAAGACATTTATGTGGCCAACAAACATATTCAAATAAAGCTCATTATCACTGGTCATTAGAGAAATGCAAATCAGAACTACAGTGAGATACCATCTCACGTTAGTTAGAACAGCCATCATTAAAAACTCAGGAAACAACAGATGCAGAGAGGATGTGGAGAAATAGGAAAGCTTTTACACTGTTGGTGGGAGTGTAAATTAGTTCAGTCATTGTGGAAGACAGTGTGGCAATTCCTCAAGGATCTACAAATAGAAATTCCATTTGATCCAGCAATCCCATTACTGGATATGTACCCAAAGGATTATAAATCATTCTACTATAAAGATACATGCACATATATGTTTACTGCAGCACTGTTCACAATAGCAAAGACTTGGAACCAACCCAAATGTCCATCAGTAATAGACTGGATAAAGAAAATTGGCACATATACACTATGGAATACTATGTAGTCATAAAAAGGA
The DNA here is from genome assembly GCA_963574635.1 of Cheracebus regulus. Lineage (NCBI taxonomy): Eukaryota > Metazoa > Chordata > Mammalia > Primates > Pitheciidae > Cheracebus > Cheracebus regulus. The sequence goes on from CAUYQU010068852.1 coordinate 5,292, forward strand.
TGAGTCCATGTCCTTTGCAGGGACATGGATGAAGCTGGAAGCCATCATACTCAGCACACTATCACAGGAACAGAAAACCAAAGAGCATATGTTCTCACTCATAAGTGGGAGTTGGACAATGAGAACACATGGGCACAAGATGGGAACATCACATATCGGGACCTGTTGGGGGGGGTCTGAGACTGGGGAATGGATATCATTAGGACAAATACCTAATGTAGATGACGGGTTGATGGGTGCAGCAAAACACCATGGCATGTGTTTACCTATGTAACAAACCTGCACGTTCTGCACATGTATCTCAGAACTTAAAGTATAATAAATAAATAGTATTTCCTCTCCCTAGAGGAAGACCAAGTCATTCTCCACAGAACATCTTCCATGCCCTTAGATTCTCATAAGGAGCTCACAACCTAGATCCCTCACATGCACAGTTCAGAATAGGGTTTGTGCTCCTATAAGAATGTAACACAGCCACTAATGTGACAGGAGGCGGAGCTTAGGTGGTAATGTGAGCAGGGATCAGCTATCAATACAGATGAAGCTTCATTCACTCACCCATTGCTCACTTCCTACTGTGTGGTCTGGTTCCTAACAGGCTACAGATCAATACCAGTCCATGGTCTGGGGGTTCGGGACCCCTAGTTGGTATTACAGATGAATCAGTTTAATTCCAAGAACTGAAAATGAGGTTGACAGTTACACATATTCACCAATGCTTCTAGAAATGCATCCACAGGGATCTCAAGTCTCCTAAGGCTTACCTGAGCTGTTCTCTCCATGTGAAATGGTCAGTATTTCCTCTCCCCACCAAGTCACCTTCCACAGAACATCTTCCATACCCTTTGGGTAGTTTATTTGCTGCAAACGTTACTTCCTTTACTGGACTGTGAGACCCTTGCAGACAGCAATTTTGTCTTATGCATCTTCGAGTTCACAGTTCTTGGCACATGACAATTGCTCATGAAGTATATGTGAATGAGTGCTGCAGAAACGGAGTACATGTCCAGTGAATGAGTGCTGTAGAAATGAAGTACATGTCCAGTGAATGAGTGCTGCAGAAATGAAATACATGTCCAGTGAATGAGTGCTGCAGAAACGAAGTACATGTCCAGTGAATGAGTGCTGCAGAAATGAAATATATGTCCAGTGAATGAGTGCTGCAGAAACAAAGTACATGTCCAGTGAATGAGTGCTGCAGAAATGAAGTACATGTCCAGTGAATGAGTGCTGCAGAAATGAAGTACATGTCCAGTGTTCTGGGAAACAAAGAACAGCAAGTGGTGGAAGTCTCTGCCACTGAGGTAACGTGTGATAGGGGCCTGCTGAAGTGCTTCCTGGCAAAGTAGGAGGGAAAGGTAGAAGAAACAGCATGTTGAAAGACACAGAGTGGTAAGAGATCTCAACTAACTCAAGTGGCTTGGCATTACCATTATTAGGGCTCCTCTTTCTCCTTTACTCTAATCTCCTAAAACTAGCTAAGTTTTCGGTATTTGTCTACCTTACAGTGTCAAGCTTTTTTTGCATGAAAGTATCCTCCCCCAGAGGTAATTCAAGAAATTCAACTATTCTCATTCTTTACCCCTAAAACACATTTCATGACTGATTATTCTTGCTTAAATAATTTTCAGAGTCATTTTTATATCTTGCTTATCTTTGGCTGTTTCCTATGCCTGATACAATTCTTTGTTCTTAAATGAAAAACACAGGCCTACAGATAACCTCATTCTCCCATGCCAAGTCGTAACCCTATCTGTGAATAAATCTGTTTAAATACCACATTTTCTTCCATCTAGATGACCCATTATTTTCTCAGTCTCCCTAGAAGCTAGTATTTTAGTAAGCAAAACAGAAGAATAGAATAGAAGGTTCTAAAAGTCCTGATCCAATTTCCCTTGATTCACTGATGCATGCAACAAACATAAACAGAGTGTTGACAGCATGCAAAGAAGGCCCTAGTGGGTTTACAGTTCTTTAGCATCTAAATTTTCAGCAAATGCTTCAAGGTCAGACTTTTAAATAATTTATTAACACAGCTGTATTTCCACAAATTCACCCAATTTTACAGGGGCTGCTCTTCTTTTCCAATGCACATTTTGCATAACATTGTCTATATGGCAGCAACAGGGGGTTTTCCATTGCCTCGTTTTTGGAAGACAAATCTTGAGACTGAAAATGCAAGAGATACCTTTATTACCTGGAAGTCCCAAAACTGTATTTACATGGTCATTTCCTTAATCATACAAACAAATTCCTAACCATCCCTTGCAGCTGCAGCAGCAGCAGGGGTTCAAACAGGCTGCCTGCTGTTTCACCAGTGTTTTGCAGTTTGTATTTTGAACCCTCCTACTGGTGTACCCTACAGTCTTCAAATTAATCTAAATTGCGCAATCATCAGATAGAAATTGTGCATTCACTTATTCATTCAGCAATCATTCATCTAGAGATTGCTTTGTATCCCCATGTGTTTATGTCATACCTTGGATCCATTCATTCGTTTGTTCATCATTTAACAAGCATTCATCAAAAACCTGCTCTGTTCCAGCGTCTGGTCTGGGTGTGCTGGGAAGACAGAAATAACAGTATTGCCATTCCTGCTGTTGAAGAGTTAGCAGTATATAGGGTTCATCATAGTGTAATTTGTGAAGATGGACACTGCCCCAGCTTGTCTCATTAGAAAGGAATGGAACAGCACAACAAAATGTCCCCAATTTGCTCTTTCTGCTCTATTCCCCCCTTCACAAAACCAGAACAACTTTTTAAATCTTCCCGTCCTGTCCTCCCATGGACCTCACAGAAAGGTCTTCTTTTAGCCTCCTTTTTTTTTCTCCTCTTTCCCACTCTCACTAGAGGAAACCACATTAATGCCCCTCCAGCAAATATACAAGTAACCCTCACAAAAAAACTGTACATTGGGCCTAAATGCTATTACAATCATTTGCCAAATAAGAAAATAGATCCTGAAATTAAGATACTTCCTCCAAACCACACAAGTCCATGATGAAACCAGATCCAACATCTTGATCTCGATCTTTTAACTACATCATGATGACCAGAACATGATTTCCCTTGAATCAATCAATATTAGTTTGAGAGAGCATACCTAGTTATAAGTAGCTAATTTTCATAGGACCAATCTGATTTCAGTTTTTCTTTTTCTCTGGAGTTGTGCCTATTCCTTCACATAAAGTATGTATATTTTTAAAATTCTGCTACAAATAGCAATAAAACATTAAGCCAAACTGGCAGGTTTTCCTGACCAGGTCATGAATTTACCTGGTATTCGCTGATCCCACTAGAAGGAATTTGCAGACAAAAGGCAACTTTTTAAATGCTGAGGTAGCAAGCTTGGTTTCAAGGATTGTTCAATAAGTGAACTAGCTCCTTTTTTTATGAATGGAGGTAAAGATAAGAATCTATAGACACTCTGGCTCTCTCGATCCTTTCAATCCAGACACTGTTGAAATGAACAACATAGCAGAGATAAAGAGCACTGAAAACATAGAATGAATTTCCTGTACCAATTGATTAGTGTCTGGAGGAACAAAAAGACCAAAATTTTACTTAATTTACCCTCACCCTTTTCTAGAACTAGAAGTCTTGTGAGCACCGACTTTGGACAGGTTATCAGAACATCCTAGCTAGTCAAGATTAGGATTCCCAGCCTCCCTGTTTATGAAACTGGACCACTGACCATCTGAGTATATATATTTATAAACTAAGATACCTAACAGCTGTTCTTGGATGAAAGAGAGGGTAGAAATTTTGGTGCAAGGTAGTTCAGGAGCAACAAACAACATAGACAAAGAAGGGGTAGACAAGCACAAAAGAGGGGAATACTGTGGCAAAAATATTTCCCCTTAGATTTGAAAATATGTCTTGAGACCCACTGGGGAAGATGGTAAGAACAGATGCTGACAGCACTGTGTTCATGAAGGAGTTTGTGAAACTCTGAGCACAAGCTGATTTGAGGCCTAAAGGCCCAAGTTCTTGGTAGAGCTAGGGGGAGTGACGTGTTCTCCCATCTCATCACTAAAGCACAGCAGCACTTTGCAGGATTACAGAGCACAGCCAAGCAGTGGTGGTGCCCACCACCCACCGGACCAACAGGAGAGCAGTATTTTCACAGAACTCTGAAGGCCAAGGCAGTGACAATCTTCCTTCAAGTAATTCTAGTTGGCAGATTTCCATGAGGAAACCTGAGAAGTACCTGTGAAAAACTCTTGGAGACTTCCAGAAACACATGATGTGAGAAAATTGGCCAAGAACTAAGTTGACTACATCAGTAGGCGGGTGCTAGGAGTTGGCAAAATATAGTATTCATTCTTCACAGCCTGATGAGACCTGGGGCACACAGGCAAAACACACTGGATAAGGCCAGAAATTCCATAGTTGATTTTTCTACAATTTAATAGGAAGAATTCAACTCAAATAAAAGAACAGTAAATGAAAGGAGTAAATGTAGTCCTGCTTAATAGCATAAAGATTCTGGGTTCCAACCTTCCTCTCAACCAGGCTGCCTTAAGAAATTAAAGGTCACTCCTCAAAATTTCCTTGGACACTTGTGTCCACCCCTTCTGCCTTTAAGTAAGATCAACCCAACTGTAGCACACAAAACTGAAGCTGCATTTGTAAAACCTCCAGGCAGACCACACTCCAACAGAAGTCACTCGACAGACCAGTACCATCTGCTCCCTTCCCCTTGTTTAGCTCCATCCCCGGGACTCCTAGGCCCTTGGCACAGACAGAAGATGAGAATCCCAGCCATGATTCCTCAGACACTTTGACCTTGGAGCAAATACAATCAATCCAGTGCTTAAACTGGATTGAGACAGTTTAAATGAGAATAAACTGGAAGACAGATGTGATGCTTTGACTGCTTCCTTCCCCAAGAAAATCCTTGAATGAGTCAAAGGATGAGGTGAAATTCCAGCCATGCTGCCTGGGCACAGGGTCAGTGCTGCAGGTCCCTAGAGCTTATGAAGAAGTCAGCTCCAAAGAAGAGGGAATGCAGTGTCCTGCTTTCTCCAAGGGGTCTCTGAACAAAGAGGGAGCTTATCTGTCAGGAGTGTTCTTGTAGAAGTTCTAGAATCACTGTTCAGTTAGGACAGGGACTCCAAGGCTGTCACTGATAATGTCTAGGGAATGCCAGGGGAGCTGGTGGTCCTTCAAAGAGCTGAGGGCAGATCCAGTCCAAGAGGTATTAGTAGCCATTGAAGAGGTGCAGCTCAATCAAAACCCCCAAGAAAAAGGACCAGGGAGTCAACACACCTCACAGAACCCTCAGCAGACTTTGCCTTCCCCTTCCCTGAAGAGCATCCTAGAAGTGGAAATAGCTCATGCCAACAAGAGGCTCTGGTCAAAAATATTCTTTATCCAGGTTCTATGAACCACAGTGGAGAATGGGGCAAAACTTATTATAACTGGTATAGAGCTTGCAACCTCACAGAGCTCTAGATTATAGTACTTATCTCTTACAGGCTATGAAAAGAAGTGAAACATTATTATGGAAAAAATTAGAAAGGCTCTACTAAAGCTAAAAATAAATACCTATGCCTTATGGCCTAGAAATTCCACTCCTGTACAAATGCCCAAGTGAAAGAGCACTTGTGGCCACACACACAAAAACGTACAAGAATAATCATAGTAGTGTTATTCACAATAGTCTAATATAAGAAGTAACTAAAAAGTATCCCAACAGTTGAATGGATTAATAATTGTGGTATGTTCTGGCAAAAGAATACTGAACAACCCAGAAAGAAAAGAACCATTGCTACATGCAATACCACAGAGACTCTCACAGGCATAACGTTAGGCAAAAGAAGTCAGAAGCAAAAAAGTATATATGGCATGATTCCATTTATTTAAAGTTCAAAAACAGGCAAAACTAATCTATAGTGATAGAGGTCTGAAAAGTGGTTGTCTTACTGGGGGGCATGAAGGAGTCTGCCAGGGTACTTGGAAAGTTCTAGATCAGATATGGATGGGGGGTACATGAGAATATACAAAATATACTGAACTAGTATACTTAAAAGCTGTGTATTTTCGATATGTAGGTTATACTTTAAAAAAAAAGACATGTAATTTTTTTAAAACAAGACAATGATGAGTATGCCTATTAACATCTGAAACTGAGTGGAAACCAAAGGAGAACACCAACTAAGTTTTTGAGAGCACTAGACAGCCTAAGACAAAAAGGGACTGTGGCTCTTCAATGAGCAGGTAGTAGGCTGGGAGAGTAGCTCCTCCCCTAGGAAGGGCATATTGTCCAGTGCCATCCTCACATGTGGCCAAGGAGAAGAACAGTGAGAGCAAGCCCTCTCAGAGGAAGAACCAGTGGCCTGGGAAATTGTCCCCTGGAAACAGAAGTGAGACCTAATCAAGGGTCAATGACCTGCACAGGTTATCAGGACTGTACAACCAGTAGCTGCTGCAAGTGTCTAAATTTCCCCTTTCTGATGAGAGTAATTCCCCCATTATATGTGGCATGTAAGCAGGTTAGATAATTTACCATGGAGAAGGTAGGTAGATCTGTCTCCAAATCAAGAGAAGCTACATCCAGAAATGATGTAGATACTCTCATAAGGGCCTCATCTTTCAATTCGATGTCATGACTGGATAGTAACTCTATGAAGTGGATTCTATTGTTATCTCCATTTTAAAAATGAAGAGATGGAGGCTCAGAGAGGTTTAGCAATTTCACCCAGCATTACAGAGCTAATGAGTGCTGGAGGCAGAATTTTATACAGACAATTTGGCTGCAGAGTCATCTAGTGGTTACAGATGAACTGGAAATTCTACTATCTGGTGCTTTAAATAATATTATTTAATAAATACTACATATTATATAACAAATAATATTAAAATTATTTAATAAATATTACATATTATGACAATCAAATATTAATAAATATTACATAATTCATGTTCACCAGTAAATACATAACTAATAACCCCATTTGATGTGTGAAAGTACATCATTGTGTTCTTAAGAAGTGTCAAAGATTTTTAGAAATACTTGAGAGAGCTAGGAGGATCATTGAGGAAATAATCATAAAAAGAATTTTGCCCACCAAGACAAAGAGTGGCCCAGGATTAAAGCCACAGGAAGGAAGCCAGATGTCCTGGGGTGGTAGGACTAGAAGCTTCGCAGTCAATCACCCTCCTTGCAGTTATATGACTTCTTTCCCAGTATAACTCTGTAAAGGATGGTGAGCACGTTCTCTGTCCTTTCTGAGTAAACCAAAGCACATCTTCCAAAGGGCATTCTTTGCAGCAACATGAGCAGAGGGTGCTGTATGGAAGTACAACAAGGGCACACAAAACATTGTAAATCTACAGGATGCTTCCTCTGAGACATCTGGCAACAGCACTTGTCACAACTGAGTCCTCAATCACCTTAAGAGGTAACAAGAGGAGACCTCCCTCAAAACACCAGATCACCTTGATAACATTTGAACAATCTTGAGATTTCCAAAGCCAATGCACAATAACAAACTCTGATTCAGCAAGGAGTGCCGCCTTTGTTAGACACCTGCTTGCTCTAGGTGCTGACTTTCGTGACTCTCCAAAAGAAAAGTAAAACAGTACTTTTCTTTTCATCCTTGTTCCTCCTCTAGGATTGCATGGAAGAAAAGACTTCGCCAGGAACATCTTTGCAAAGAACACCAACTGGAAACAGATTCCTCATCAAAAGAACATGGCACCTGTCTTTTCCAGGGAGTCAGGTGGATGCTTGCGGCAGGATTTGGGGAAGCAGCAGGTCTCTGGCAAGGGCCATCTGCAGTTCTTTTCACAGGCAACTGTGTTCAGGTGCTTTCATGGCATGCTGCCAGCCCAAAGGGCTAATTAATTGAAGGGCTCTCCTTGCCAGAGATAGTGGCCATTTTGACATCTCAGTTTGACACTTGAGCTCATGAAGGCTCAGCTTTGGAAGAGCAGCTCTGCTTTATCACGTTTGATCTCCCCAGTGGGAAAAGCTAAGTGCCCAGAGTTGCAATAATCATGTTAAGTACCAGTTTCCTTTGCCAAAAAAACAGTGCACTCTTTTCTTTATCCTTCCCTTGAGGAAAACTCCCACTGAGCCATTTACTGGGTTCTCTGCTTAACTTGCAATTCTATACCAGCAGCACCATTTTTTTTTTCAACATATGTAGGGGGTTCTGCAAGTCTGCATGGTCTGTGGTTTTAAAAGAAAGCATTAAATTTAGACTCAACCCCAAACAGAGCAGGACACAGCTCAAGAGCTTTTGTGACAATATTTAAAGCACTAGCAACTTGGGAAATTATTCCACTCATTTTCATGGGCAGGCAAGGCTTTAAGAAGACCTCCCTCAAGCCCCTGACTCAGAATATAAATAGTCCACCAAGCAGCCAAAACTTATTCAGTAACCGAGAAATGCTTTTAGATGTTGCCCCAGTAAGAGTATAAAATGAAACAGGTAGAACAAGTTAGTGACTCTCTCAAGGAGGGTTATTCACAACCTCTTCTCTGCTATCAAAGCATTTCATTTGTACATTTATTATAGAGTTTACTCTATTGTGATTCATTGATCCAAGTAATTTTATCTCCCCCAAACTAAACCATGAGCTCATTATGACAGGGAGTCATTTGTCTTTTATCTTCCAAATAATCCATGAGAGGCCTTCAATATGTATTAAATAATTAATTTATTGAGTCTAGGTGAATCAAAACCGTCCTCTCAGCCAGGGCCTAATAAATTTGGTGTATCTGTGAGGGTCAGGGTAGGGTGGGGACATGAAAACAATTTATACTTTATTACTTGATGTATTAAATCAAAAGGAAGTAAGGAAGGAGCAAGTAGAAAAAGCTCAATAGAGAAATGAAAAAAAAGTAAAAGAGAAAGAAAGGAGAAAAAAAGAGATTGAAGTTATTGAGATACACAGACTAGAAATCATAATTGCAAAAATACCTTATAATAGTTATACCTATTTTAAAAAGCCAAATATAGGCTCTTTCCCCAACATAATGAACATTTTGTGGTCAAAGCCTCAGTAATAGCAAAATGATAAAATGCTAAATCTTTTTGTTAATTCTGGAAATGTATGTATTTAAGCAACTACAATCTCCATAAATATAAGCAGGCTTCTGGCATCACACTAAATTTGCCTAATCTGACACTTATCTTTGCTTGGGCTGAGTAGAAACATAAAACTTAAACTACCAAAAACAGTTTGAGTAAGAATTTGGTAATAGGTTCAGAGCTTGTCCAAATGAAGGGTAGAACTTCAGGATTTCTGGAGGCTTCAAACTTCATGAAATGTCACAAAATATACCTCTAGATGTCCATACTTTTAAAATAAAATAGTAAAATTAGCAATGCTTTTGTGACTTTAGGGTATGTCCTGAAATCCTCTACCTTTTTGATACTGTTAATGTTACTGACAGAATTAAGAAAAGGCAACATGACATAGCCCAAACGGGAAACATCACAGATTCAGTTCAGAGTAGACTTTCACCAATGCCTTTTACAGAGTCAGGTAACACTTTTAAAATATCATTATGTAATCTAACGGGGCCCATTTTCTATACATATTTCAACAATCCCATATTCTCAAGCACTTTGCAATTGCCCCTTACCCAATTTATTATCAATATTTGAAGACCAACAGTATACAGAATGTAATCTATGTTAAATACTCTTCATGCTTTTCCATAACAAAGGCCCAGTTTCTGTGGGAGCTTTGAAAGATATGTTGAAATGGCATACATGGCACTCTATAAAATACTGTATATTTTTCTTCAAAAATTGTTTTCAGGCCGCGTGCAGTGGCTGACACCTATAATCCCAACACTTTGGGAGGCCAAGGCGGGTGGATCATTTGACACCAGAAGTTCAAGACTAGCCTGGCCAACATGGCGAAACCCCGTCTCTACTAAAAATACAAAAAATTAGCCAGGTGTGGTGACACATGCCTGTAATCCCAGCTACTCAGGAGGCTGAGGCAGGAGAATCACTTGAACCCTGGAGGTAGGGTTTGCAGTGAGCCGAGATCGCTCCACTTTAGTCCAGCCTGGGAGACACAGGAAGACTCTGTCTAAAAAAAAAAAAAAAACAGAAAATTGTTTTCTACCATGTCATTTCCAGTATCACTTGTAACGTTTTTTCATACTTATAATTCTTGCCTTATCAAGTAAAGAAGAAAAACTAAGAATAAGTGAGAAAATGTAAAGGTTAAGGACCAAAGGACATGAGAAAAAATTAGAAAGGAAATAGGATGGCAAAATGCTATTCCTATGGCAAGTAGTGGACAGCTGTTGCTTTTGCCTGCTTAGTATCAGTTCATCTCCCTTGATTTTCCTCTGGAGAACCAGCATTTCCTTTCGGTCCAGAGGTTTGAGTGGCCCTGACCAGAGCCCCAACTCAGAGGTGGATACGTAACCCAGAACTAGTCAATCGATATATTCCAACTCTCCAAATTTGTGATTTATATCACTGCTGACTTGCCCAAACCAGGCCAAAAAGGGTCAATTCTGAGATTTGCTTTGAATTATAAGTTCTTCTTCCAATAGTCAGTCAGTAGCTATTTTACTACTTCATGGAAAGATCCTATTGGAGAACAGGATCTGACAAAAGTATATAAAGTATATAACCAAAGAAAAGCAGAGAGATTCCAAATGACATCACTTAAGAATCTGGATCCAATCATACCTGAGTCAATTCTTCCTGGAGTTTTCTAATTATTTCGGTTACTTTTCTTAGACCAGGTTGAGTTGGCTTATGCCATTTCAACACATAGAGTTGAAATTCCCACAGTGCAAGTGCCCCCATGTGAGCAGATTCATACCAACCCTTCTGAAAAAGAGCAAGTATGTGTAGCTCCATTTCACTGGTGACAAATAAATAAAATTAAAAGCCATTTATTGGGCAAGGGCTAAGCCACCTTCAGGGTCACAGTGCTTGGCCCACTCAATCTGCCTACATTGTCTTTCCATTCAAGAGGAAAGTTAAAACTCCACATAAAATACATGACCTAAAAAAATAAAATAATGCCATGATAGGCAAAAATCTCAGCCCTCACCACTTTCACCAGATTCAGTCGTGAAGCTGGACATTTGGTTTCTAATAAGCAAATCCTGTCTCCCAATAGCACACACTTCCTTCAATTTGAGCAAAAGAAAAAAGAAAAGAGAATAACCTGAGGAAACCTCTGCCAGGTGTGTTTAATTCAACTCCTACTACATAACACATATTTCAAGATGAATTAATGAGTAATATTAATATAATTAATTAATGTTCACTAATGAGTTGATCAATAAATAACGAAGAGCTCTCGCATTGACCTGGAATGCTATTAACCATAAGTGAAAACTACTTTTGTTACTCTCTTGTGTTCTTTATAAGTGGTTAAAAAAATTACTTGAACTGTAGAGTCAGACAGCATAGATTTGAATCTGGGCAATCTGCATCTGACTACTGGGTGACCATTAACAGGTTAATTAACCTCTCTGTGCCTCCACTCCATTATCTGAAAATAAAGATGGAAACAGAATATGCCTCATAAGGCTGTTGTGAGTATGAAATGTATTCAACCCTAAAAAGGGTTTATTACAGTCACTAGCACATAATAAACCTTCAATAAATGTCAGCCTTTATTATTTTTATCCATCCAGCCACACGGGCCTCCTTACTCTTCTGTATATGCCCCAGGAACATTCTGGTCTTAGTGTTTTGCACTGGCTGTTCTCACTGCCTGGAGTGCTCTTCCTCCAAAGATCTGTGTTAACTAACTCCTGCATCTCATTTGGTCAAATGACACCTTCTGAATGACCACCCTATTTAAAATTGTAATATGTGCCTCACCAAAAGCCTCCAAATCTCCTATTTTTTCCCTTTACATTCAAAGACACTATGCAATTAATTAATTTGCATTTTGTATATTATGTCTCTCCTGCCAATAGAATATATTCTGAGGTGACAGGATTTTTTGTATCTCTTTTAGTCACTGATGTAAACTGGTACTTGAACACAGTAGCACCTCAGAAAATACACACTGAAAGCCAGCTCGGTGGCATGCTTGTAGACTCAGCTACTCAGGAGGCTGAGACTGGAGGATGGCCTAAGCCAAGGAGTTTGAGGCCAGGCTGGACAACATACTCCATCTCTTAAACACACACACGCACACACACACACACACACACACCCTGTTAAAGGAATTACTGGCACTATTGTTACTACCGCCACTATTTTCCATCACAGCAAGTTAATGAAACCATAGAGCTTTAGAACTAGACATGACCACAGAGGTCATCTCTAGGACAACTCCTTTTGTAAACACAGAAATAGCCCTCTCTCTGAGACACTGCATCCTGTTGACTCTGCCTTGCCTGAGCCTGCAGGATAATTCACAAGTCCAGGTGCGCAGTCTGTGGCAGGTATGTCTGGGTCACATGGTGCAGCCACCACATCGGCTCCTTAGTCTAGCAGCTCTGAGGTCACCATTACATAACTGTTCTATCTAGTGGTTGGCTTGATCAATGATTTAGGAGATTATAGCAATCAAAAAGGGTGAAATTAAAATAATAAAGAAAAACAGTAAACAGGAGGAGGGAAGGAGGGATTGCTTTTGACTCCACAGATCATTTATATAAACAAAAGAAAAATCACAAAGCTAAGCCACTGAATCAGAGGTTGCAGTTAGCTCAATTGTAGAGTGACTTGGTGCCATTTTGAGCAACAATAGCTAGAGTGATCACTCTTAATTGAGATAAATTAAGTATTCTGACTACTCCACTTTTATGAAAAGAGTTGCAAGCCAGTACAGAAATCCAATTTACACGAACTCTGCTCCATTTCTCACACTGACTCATATTTTAATTTTTTTCTGTTTCTTTTCACATCTAGCACATTTTGCTGTAGACTAAGAAAATAAGATAAAATACAGTTGGGCCTCATCCATAGGTTCTGCATCCACAGATTCTACTAACAGTGGATTGAAAACACAGTATCTGAGGGATGTAGAACCCCTGGATTCTAAGGGTCAATTTTTCATAGCCATGGTTTCCTCAGGGTGGACTGTGGGACTTGAGCCTCAGTGAATTTTGACATCTATGGAGGTCCTGGAATCAATACTGAGGGATGACTGTATCTCTATGAAAGCTCACCCTCCAGAATACATTCTGTAAAATTAAATGTATGTGTGTGTATATGTACATGCACTTTAACAACTACTGCCCAGTCTCAATTATGTAAGATTCTGGAAAATCTGGAAAAAAAAATAGGTAAAAGGAAGGAGAAAAAGTTGCTATAGTGTCCTTGAAGCTCAATAATATAGCAACCAAGCAGAAAAACTCAAGGGAAACACAATTTGCAGCCAAAAGCACACCATAATATCTTTGGCACTTAACAAAGAAATGAGGGAAATCAAGTTAGTGATTATGCAGCTGAACTAAATAGTTTGTAGCATTTGCTCACAAAAAAATTGCAAGTAAAAGTACTATTGTTTTTTTTTTTGTTTAAGAGAAAAGGAGAAAAACAGAAACAGCAAAAGAAAGAAAAAAAGAATGAAAGAGAGAAAGAAAGAGGAGGAGAAAGAGGGAGAGAGAATGGGATTCTTGTTTTATTGCCCAGGCTAGAATACAGTCTAAAAATGCATATTAAAAACCTCTTTTATGCCA
>CAUYQU010068853.1:0-58537 GCA_963574635.1 Cheracebus regulus
CGGCCATCTTGGATCTCTCTCCGCCCGGTGATGAAGTTTTTCTGTTTCTTAGTTTTCCTTTGGCAGATGCTCGTTCCCCACAGAGCCGGACCTTCCCGGGTTCGCTGTGCTTGCTGTGAAACTCTCAGTCTGCAGCGCTTCCAATTGCTGTTTTCCTTGTGGGGATGGGACCAGCCGAGCCCATCCGTCCCGTATACTCCACACCGGGAAGCGCTGCGCTGGGGCACCGGCAAGACAGCCGCGCCAGCCAAACGAGTCGCACTGGCGACCCATGTGGCTCCTCTGCCGGGAATCTCCCGGTCTGTGGGCAACAAAAATTCGTCGGAAAGTCCGGCGTCCACTCGTTCTCTGCGCTTTCACTGGGAGCTACATTCCTGAGCTGTTGCTAATCGGCCATCTTGGATCTCTCCCAAAATGGTCAATTTTTAAGTTGTTTTCTATGTGCTGGTAATAGTCTCCACTCTCTTACTGGGAGAGTATAACATATAGTATTAGTTTAATGTATGCATTTTCAAGTTTATTAAGGTATTTACATATTTGATTATGTCTGCAAATAGAATAATATTGGTTTATTATTTAGGCTATTTTGTTAGGTTTATAAAATTTGTTGATCTTGTATTCTCATTTTATTTATTCTTTATGACATCTTTTTATGATCAATTTGCATTTATTTCTTTTTGTAATTAAAAATACTGACATAACATTTATGTGTTATTGTTTACAGCCTAACATTCTGAAGCATAGATGCATTGTGGAATGACTAAATTTAGTTAATTAACATATGTATTACTTCACATAATTATCATTTTTATGGTAGAAACACTGTATACCCACTCTCTTAGTATTTCTAAGAGTACCATATATATGATTTTCTACAGAGCTAGGAAAGTCACAGTGTGGGCCAGACAGGGAAGAAAGTTTTTTCCCTGAAAAAACTAAACAACAGCAAAGAAATACTGAAAATAATAAAATGTAAGGTATCTCATGGATCTGTGGGGAAATAACATAAGAAAAAGGTCTACCATTCATGTATTCAAAGTCTCAAAAGAAAATGAATGTGAAACCAAAAAAGTATTGGAAGAAATAATGGCCATGACTATCCAAGATTTGGTGGAAGGCATAAATCTACAAATTCAAAAAGATTAGAAACCCCCAAATAGGATAAACATAAATAAATCTGCAACAAACCACATCATAAGTAAATGTTTGAAAACTAAAGACAAAGAAGGAATCTTGATGATCAACCAGAGAGAAACAAGACATTACCTATAAGAGAAACACCAATTGATTTATTGATTGATTAAGGTTAAGGAATGTATTTTGTTTTGGTTTTGCTCCTGACAGCTTTTTATTTTATATTATTTTTGAAACTTTGACATACTTTCAGGCTTATAAGAACCTCAGAAAATTTTTTAAAGTATTTCTAAATACCCTTCATCCAGATTCAAAAGGATAGCTCGATATTTTTCACTATGAAACGCGAAGTTTAATGTAAGAATTTTTTCATAGATGCTGTTTATTAGATTAAGAACATATTATTGTATTTCTTCTTTCTAAGAGCATTCTTTTTAACTTTTATTTTAGGTTCAGAAATACATGTACAGGTTTGATCTATAGGTGAACTGCATGTCACAAGGGATTGGTATGTACATTCTTTTGTCACCCAGATGATAAGCACAGTAGCTGATAGGTAGTTTTTCAGTCCTGACTCTCTTCTCTCTCTCTACCCTCAAGTAGTCTCTATTGTTATTTTCTTTGTGTCTATATTTACTCAATGTTTAGCTCCCACATGTAAGTGAGAACATTTGGTACTCAGCCCTCCATTGTTATTTTGCTTAGAATAATGACCTCCAGCTCCATCCATGTTCCTGCAAAGAACATGATCTCATCCCCTTTTATTGCTGCATGGTGTTGCATGGTGTATATGTACCACATTTTCTTTATCCAGTCTAACATTGATGGACATTTAGGTTAAATTCATGTCTTTGCTATGATGAATTGTGCTGCTTGAAAAAAAAAATGAACAAACAATAAAACATACCAGCAAAGAAACAGAAGTTATGAAGAACCAAATGAAAATAACTGAAAATAATCAAATATATCAAATAAATCAATCAAATAAATGAACATACATTTTCATGTGCCTTTATGGTAGGAACAATTTATATTCCTTTGGATATATACTCAATAAAGAGATTTCTGGGTCAAATGATACTTCTATTTTAAGTTATTTGAGAAATTGCTAAATGACTTTCCACAATGGCTGAACTAATTTTCATTCCCACCATGCGTGTCTTAGCATTCCTTTTCTCTGCAACCTTGCCACCATCTGTTATTTTTTGACTTTTTAATAATAGGCATTCTGATGGGTGTGATAATGGCATCTCATTGTGGTTTTGACTTGCATTTCTCTAATAAAGAGTGATGCTGAGAATTTTTTCATATGCTTGTTGCCAGTCTACATACTTTCTTTTAAAAAGTGTCTGTTCACATCCTTTGCCTACTTTTTAATGGGGTTGTTTGATTTACACTTGTTAATTTGTTCAACTTCCTTATTGACCCTGACTATTAAAATTTCATCAGGTGCATACTTGGGAAAGATTTTCTCCCATTCTGTACATTGTCTGCTTACACTATTGATAATTCCTTTTGCTGTGCAGAAGCTTTTGCTATTTTAATTAGGTCCCATTTCTCAATTTTTGGTTTTGTTGCAATTGCTTTTGGTGTCTTCATCATAAAATCTTTGCCAGGGTCTATGTCCAGAATGGTATTATTTCCTAGGTTATCTTCCAGAGTTTTTAAAGTTTTAGGTTTTACGTTTAAGTATTTATCTATACTGAGTTGATTTTTTATATGGTATAAAGAAGAGATCCAGTTTCAATCTTCTGCATATGCCTGGCCAGTTATCCTAGAACCATTTATGGAATAGGGAGTCCTTTCCCCACTGCTTGTTTTTGTCAGGTTTGTCAAAGATGACGGTATAGGTGGTTGGCATTACGTTGGGGGCTTTCTATTCTGTCCCATTGTTCTATGTGTCCATTTTTATACCAGTACTATGCTGTTTTGGTTACGAAAATCTTGTATAGTTTGATGTCGGGTAATATGATCCCTCCATTTTTGTTCCTTTTGGATATTTGTTCCTTTTGGATATCCAAGGATTGCCTTGGATATTAGGGCTCTTTCTTGATTTTATATAAATTTTAAAATAGTTCTTTTTAAATTCTATGAAGAATTTCACTGATAGTTTGATAAGAATAGCATTGGATCTGTAAATTGCTTTGGGCACTACAGCCATTTTAACAGTACTGATTCTGCCTATCCAAGAACATGGAGTTTTTTTCCATTTGTTTATGTCATCTTTGATTTCTTTGAGCAGTGTTTTGTAATTCTCCTTGTAGATATCTTTCATCTCTGTGATGGCTGTACTCCTAGGTATTTTATTCTTTTTTCTTTTGCGTATTGTGAATGGGATTTTGTTCCCATTTGGCTCTCAGCTTGGATATTTTTGGTGAATAGGAATGCTATGGATTTTTTTGTTTTTGAGACCGAGTCTCACTTTGCTGCCTAGGCTGGACTGTAGTGGTGTGATCTTGGGTCACTGCAACCACCACCTCCCAGGTTCAAGCCATTCTCCTGCCTCAGCCTCCCGAGTAGCTGAGACTACAGGTGTACACCACCACGCCCAGCTAATTTTTGTACTTTTAGTAGGAATGGGGTTTCACCATGTTGGCCAGGCTGGTTTTGGAACTCGACCTCAGGTAATCCACCATATATGAAAAACCCACTGCTAACTTTCTGCTGAATGAGGCCAAGTTGAAAGCTTTTCCCCTAAGATATAGAACAAGAAAAGAGTGTCCACTTTTGGCACTCATATTCAACATAGTACTGGAAGTTTTAGCCAGAACAATTAAGCAAGAAAACAAAAATAAAAGCCATCCAAATTGGAAAGGAGAAGTTAAATTTTCACTGCTTAAAGGTGACATGTTATCATATATAGAAAACTCTAAAGATTCTACCAGAAACTTGTAGAACTAATTAACAAATTTAGAAAAGTTGCAGGATATAAAATCAACATACAAATCAATAGCATTTCTGTATACTAATTCTTCAGCTATAAAAATAAGTCAAGAAAAGAATTTCATTCTTAATACGTAAAAATATAAAATAAAATACAATACTTAGGAATAAATTTAACTAAGGAAGTCAATGATTTCTGTACTGAAAACTATAAATCATTGATTTAAAAAACTGAAGTAAAACACAAATACATGGAAATATATCCTGAGTTCACTTTGTAAGAATAAATAAAAATGTCTATACTCCCTAAAGCAATCTACAGATTTTATGCAATCCCTATCAAAATACCAATGACATCCCTCATATACACAGAAAAAAAAAATCTACAATTCTTATAACACCACAAAAAAATACCAAATAGCCATATCAATTTTGAGTAAAAAGAACAAACCTGAAGATATTATATCACAGGCTTCATAATACACTACTACAAAGCTATAATAAATAAAACAGCATGGTACTGGCATAGAAAGAGACATAGAGGCCAATGGAATATAATAGAGATACCAGAATTAAATCTATAAATTTACAGCTAAGTGATTTTCAACAAAGATGCCAAGATTATACAATGGGGAAAGGACAGCTTCTTCAAGAAATGGTGTTGGGAAATTGGATATTCACATTCAGAAGAATAAAATTAGACCCTTATCTCTCAACGTATATAAAATGCAGCTTAAAACAGATTACAGACTTAAATGTAAAACCTGAAACTATAAAACAATTAGGAGAAAGCTTTATAACATTGGTCTGGGCAAGGATTATTTGGATTAGATCTCAAAAACATAGACACCAAAAGGACAAATATACATATGGGATTACATCAAATTTAAGAGCTTCTACACAGCAAATAAAACAATCCACAAAGTAAAATGACAATCTACAGAATCGGAGAACATTTGCAAATTATATAACTGATAAAATGTTAGTATCCAAAACATAAAGTCCTCAAGCAACTCAATAGTAACAAAAACAAACAAACAAAAACAAAACCACTGAGAACCTGATTTAAAAATCGGCAAAAGATCTAAATAAACGTTTCTCAAAAGAAGTCACATAAATATCCAACAGATATATTAAAAAAAAAAAAAAAGATCAATGGCAAAAATGTTCTGGGAAATGAAAAACAAAACCACAATTACATATCACCTCAATTCAGTTAGAATGGCTATAATTAAGAAGACAAAAAATAAGTTCTGGAGAGGATGTGGAGAAAAGGGAACCCATATACATTGGTGGTAGAAAAGGAGAGAATAGGCAAAGGTTTGTCAAAGGATACAAAATTACAGTTGGGAGAAATTAATTCAAGACATTTATTGTAAAGTGACTAAATTAATGATGATTGGATTCTTACAAAAATGCAAAGAGAGTGGATGTTAAGTGCTTTTCCCAGTAAAATGGTAACTAGATGAGCTAATGCAATTGTTAATTAGCTAGACAGCATCATCCACAATGTATATATACTTCAAAGCACATGATAAAAATATATAATGCTATCTATAAAATTTTAAACAATAAACAGTAATTTCTAATAGAACATTATAAAAAGAAAAAATTTGAAACACAACACCAGTTATGTTAGCACCCAAAATTAAAATACCTAGTTACAGATCTAATGAAATATGTATGAGACATAATATGAGAAAACCACAAAACTCTAATAAAAAAAATCAAAGAAGAAATTAATAAATGAAGACATACTCCATGTTCATGCATAAGAAGACCCAATATTGTAAAGATATTGGTTCTTCCAACTTGATCTACAGATTCAATGTAATCTCACTCAAAATCCCATCAAGTTATTTCCTATTTATTAAGAAAATTTTCCTAAAAGTTAAAGGAAGAAACAAAAAAGACTCAATAGCTACAACAATATTGAAAGAGAATAACCAAATTTGAAGGACTCATACTACCTGACTTTGACACTTAGCATAAAGCTACAGTGATGAAGATAGTGTGGCATTGGTAAAAGAATAGACGAACAGATCAACGGAACAGGCTAGAGCCCAGAAATAGTTCCATGTACATATAGTCAACAGATCTTTGACAAAAAAGCAAAGGCAGTAAATCAGAGCAACAATCATCTTCAACAAATTGTGCTGAAACAACTAAATATCCACATGCAAAAAATAATAAAGTAGACATAAACCTTAGGTCCTTCACAAAAATTAACTTAAAATGAACCACAGACCTAAGTATAAAATGCAAAATTATAAAACCCTAAGATGACATAGGGGAAAACCTAGATGATGTTGGGTATTGCAATAACTCATTGGATAAAACACAAAAGCCACAATTCATAAAATAAGTTACTGAAATATCAAACTTTATTTTAAAGAAATCTGCTCTGTGAAACACAATGTCAAAAGGATGAGAAGACAAACCACAAATATTTGGAAAATATTTGCCAAAAATACATCTGATAATTTATCCATTGCCAGGTGCAGTAACTCCCACCTATAGTCCTAGCACTTACAGAAGCTGAGATGGGAGGATTGTTTTAGGCCAGAGGGACCAGCCTGGGCAACATAGCAAGATTCCATTGCTAAATTTAAAAAAAAAAAAAAAAAACTTGTTTAAAATATGTAAAGAACCATTAAAATTCAACAATAAAAAAACTAACAACATAATTTTAAAATGGGCCAGGTACCTTACATGACACCTCACCAAAGAAGATATATAGATGACAAATAAGCATATGGGAAGATGCTCCATATCATATGTTGTTAGGGAAATATAAATTAAAATAGTAAGTTACCACTACACACCTATTAGTATGACTGAAACATGAAATACTGACATCAATTTCTGGAGAGGATGCAGATTTTTAGGGCAGTGAAAATACTCTGTAAGACACTATAATGATGGATACAGTTATTATACATTTGTCCAAACTCACAGAATGTACACCACCAAGAGTGAACACTAAGATAAATTATGGACTTTGGGTGATGATAATGCATCAATGTCGGTTCATCAATTGTACAAAATGTACCATTGCGGTATGGGATGTTGATGAGAGGGAGGCTGTGTATGTGTGCAGGCAGGAGATATATGGGAAATCTCTTAACTTCCTCTCTATTTTGCTATGAACCTCAAAATGCTGTGAAAAAATAAAGTGTTTTCTGGGTGAGGTGATGTGTGCCTGTAGTCACAGCTACTCAAGAGGCAGAGGCAGGAAGACTGCTTGAGGCCAGGAGTTTGAGGCTATTGTGCACTATCATGGTACCTGTGAATAGCCACTGCAATGCAACCTGGGCAACATGGCAAGACTCCATCTCTTAAAAAGAAACTCAAAATGTAAAAAAGTCTTTAAAAATCAAAGTCAAATAGGATAGATATGCTATAAGGAAGATAAAACAGAGAGCATAGGTATATGCGTGTTTGCTGAACATGTATATGAATAAGTCTCTCAACTGTCTCTTTTTAATACAACACTCATAATAATAGGGGAAATTCAACGTATGTAAACAAAAATGAAGAATGTAAAAATTTGTGTGTGGGAGGCAAGCGGATACTGAAAATAATCATAATAAATAAGTAAATTACAGAGCATTATGGAAGGTCATCGGCATCACAGTGAAAAGGAAAAAGAACAAAGTCAGGCAGATCAAGAACACTGGTGGGTAATAGCAGAGAGCTCAGGCTGGGCCTTGAGTAAGTAACTTGTGAGCACAGATTGGAAAAAAAAAATAAGAGAGTGAGTCTCATAGATATTTTGGAGAAGAGAGTCTAATAAAAGAAACTTCCTAGAATGCCAACTCTGAGGCAGAACCGTGGAGCACATATTCTAGAACAGCATAGATGCCTCTGTGGTTGGAATGGAGGATGAGAATATGAGATCAGTGAGAGATAATGACAAAATATAACTGGAAACTAGACTAAAAAAAATCCTGGAGCAGCCTTTTTGAGGCCTTTGACTTTTATTCTAAGGCAGATGGGATGTCATTCTAGGGTCTTGCACAGAGAAGAAGCACACATATTATTTTTGCTACTCTGTAGGGAGTAGGTTACTGAGAGGCAGGAGTTAGATAAACATTTCATAAATCCAAGCAAGAATAAATGGCCCAGAGCAGGTAAGTAGCAGTGACGGTGATAAGAAGCGGCCAGATTCTGGATGTCTTTGGAGGTAGAGCTAGCAGAAATATTGATAAACTGGCTGTAGAGTGTGTAGAGAAGATAGCACTCACAGGTTACTGCAAAGCTTTGGGGCAGAGGTATTAAAGGGTACCATTGTGATCAAAAGTGGTAGGCAAAGATGTGCCTGGAACAGATATGGGATAGGGAAATATCAGAACACAGTACATCTGAGATTCTAAAAGCCCTTCAAGTGGAAAGGTCATGTCAGTAATTGGATGTGGGACTGAACCAGTAAGTAAATATATACACAATCTTTAGGAATCATTAAGACAAAGGAAAACAACCCAACAGGGGGAAAAAAAGTCTGCAAAAGGCCTAAACAGGTAGTTAATAGAGAAAAAAAGTATGGATGATCAATAAACATATCAAATGGTACTGCATATAGATAATAATCATGGAAATTAAAATAAAACCATCAGGTTGCTCTCCATACTTGCTATTTTTCAGCAAATATTTAAATGAGTGAACATACTATGTTTGACTGAGGATATGGAGTGAAACAAACTCTGATGCATTAGCAATGGAAGTGTGAATTTGTGTATCTCTTTGAAAAACAACCAGCATTTACCTAGTAAATATTCTAAGATCCATTTTTTTCTGTCCTAGATACTCATCATAAAACAACTTCTTCTTAACAGAGAGTATTTTCTAGATTTACCCTCTTTTTTCATAATAGGAAAAAACTGGACAAAAGAAAATACAAATAATTATTTTTAAACAATGAATTACTACATAACTGTTATATATTTTTAAAATGACTTAACCATCAGCACTTGCATGAATGAATCTCCCAAGCAAAATGTTAAGTGCAAAAAAATAAAATGCTTTTGATATGATTCTGTCAATATATTATAGCTCAAAAGAGATGTGCACACATATTTGAAGATATAGACATTTAGAAGAGTGTAAAGATAAACAAATGATTTACAAAACAAAATTAAGAATGTTGTGGCTCTCCAGGGATAATGGAAGGAGACCACCAGGAGCTCAAATAAATTGATATATATTTATTCCATGTGTAGTAATTGTGTTATTTTATTTTAAATTTGTAAATATTAATTAGATGGATTTTATTATGTACAATATATTTCATAATATGAATTAAAATAATTTTAATTTTAAAAGTGTCCAAAAATTAGCCCAAAGCCACAATGGAGATCTCATTTTGATGTCCTAGTGAATCACCTTAATGAGTACACCACTGTCATCCCACTCCTGATACAGTTAGAAATACAGACATCCTTCTAATAAGTAAATGGTCTGTATATTGTGTATGAGAATTGCACCTCATCCCAAAGGTAACCTAAATACGGCAAATACTCAATAAAATATATATAAAATGAGATCAAGTCATTGCTGTGAATTTTCTAATCACAGATGTCCAATGGCTGTATAAAGAGATGATCACATCCATAATGAATCCTATATTAGTCCATTCTTGCATTGCTATAAAAATACCTGGACAGGGTAATTTATAAAGAAAAGAAGTTTAATTGTCTCAAGGTTCTGTTCTGTGGGCTGTGCAGGAAGCATGATGCTGGTATCTACTAGGCTCCTGGGGAGGCCTCAGGAAGCTTCCAATCAGAGCAGAAAGCAAAGGAGGAGCAAGGCATCTCACATGGTGGGAGCAGCAGCAAGAGAGAGAGAGAGCAGGGAGGGGCTACACACTTTTAAACAACCAGATCTCCAGAGAACTCACTCAGTGTCACAAGAACAGCCCCAAGAGGATGATGGTTAAACCATTCATGAGGAATCCACCCCCATAATTGAATCACTTCCCTCCAGGCACCACTTCCAACACTAGGCATTACAATTTGAAATGAAATTTGGGTAGGGACACAAATCCGAACAATATCAAGTCCATAGATAGCTATCTAAAACAGCAATAAAATATAGCTTTATGATAATAAATTTAATACCTCACTTGTGGGGTCCAAAACAAGCAAAAAGATAATAAAGACACATTACTATAGGTGTCACAGGAAAACAGAAGTTATAAATTGAGGTCTAGTTGCACAGGAATCACAGCTCCTTCTCTGGCCACATACCTAAGGCAAATAATGTTCTTTTCAAATCCATATGTATTTAGGTATTAATATAGAGGTTTCCTGTGACAGAAAACTCCAGGTGACTCTCTCTGCAGATCTGGAACAGGTAAAATATGACAAAGTGGTGGACATGAGCTATCAATTTGCTGGCTCTGTCACTAGAGGCAGGTAGGTACAGTCCCATAAATAAAGGTGTGTAAAGAGGCCATGTGACAGACAGAGACTAAAGCAGGACCTTTGGTGTGAAGCCAGAGGAGATGGTGGGCTTCTGGCCTATGTAAAGGTGGCTTAATACTGAGGAGTGTGACTGCTGTCTGGAGTTAATTTATTATATTTTTAATTGAAAAATAATTGTATATATTGATATAGTACAATGTGATTAATACATGTTTACATTGTGGAATGATTGAATCATGGTAATTAACAAATCTATCACCTTATACACTTCTATTTTATGTTGGAAACATTTAAAAATCTATTTTCTCTAGCAATTTTGAAATATACAATGCATACTTATTTATTATAGTCATCATTCAGTGCAATAAATCACCAAAGGTTATTTTTCATGTCTCACTGAAATTTTATAATCTTTGATCAACATCTCCCTTAAATATCTTTACTATCCATATCCTAAAACCTAAATATTTAAATTATTATTAGTATCTGCTATATATGATATAATAACAACAACAACATTTTAAACCTGTATGGGAATGAAATAGTCTTTTAAATTCGCACAAGGAAAAAGATGAGGCGAGAAGACTGTGGGAGTCCTAAGATGTATTTCAATCCAAAAGATATCTTTAAGCAGTTGGCAAAGTGCGACACTATGTAGAAAATGATAAAAGTAATTGAGGATAGGAGCATATTCACTGAAGTATCAGGAAAGAAATATAATGTAAGCCAGCAGGAAAGAGAGACAATGTAATGCACAAATAAAATTCTGAGTGCCCCAAGTGACTGAATGGGCCCTCCTTTTGACCAAGGGGATTCCAAGAAACCTGAAAAAACAGTTCAGGCCATAATGGAAAAGGAGGGTCACACGCACCCTCCTCCCCATGGAGTTCAGGCACAGGGACCACCATAAGCATTGGGAGGCCAAGGCGGTGGATCGCCTGAGGTCAGCAGTTCAAGATTAGCCTGACCAACATAGTGAAACCCCGTCTATACTAAAAATACAAAAAATTAGCTGGGCATGGTGGCGGGCACCTGAAATCCCAGATACTCGGGAGGCTGAGGCAGGAGAATCACTTAAACCTGGGAGGCGGAGGTTGCAGTGAGCCGAGACTGCGCCATTGCACTCCAGCCTGGGCAACAGGAGTGACACTCCGTCTCAAAAAACAAAAAAGTCAAAAAAAAAAAAAAAACAACATTAAAACCGAGATCATAAGGCTGACAAAACAGATTCTTTGTAGCAATAAGATACCCAACCCCAACTTGGCTGTGGTATAGCATCACATGATAGAGAGCAGGCCTTGAAGGAAATTAAAGTATTTTGTCCCAAAATATACTCTCTTTGACATATTTTGAAACGTCCCTGCAAAGCCCCTCTCTTGTAAAAGGAATTTATATTCTGTAGAGAATTCCCTTCCCTTACCAGGTCTTTTCCAGACCTTTTAAGATCAGATAAGATAGATTTGCCATCCATTCTCTCCAAAGCCTGTTACTTAGAGACTTCACAGACATAACAACCTTGGCTTCCACAACTCCCGTTATCTTAACTCAAGCATTTCTTTATGATGACTTATACTCTTCTCAGGCAGAATTTAACTTTTTCAACTCACTGCCAATCAGGGAATATTTGAATTCACCTAGGGCCTAAAAAGCCCTCTCCCACACCCTACCTTCTAGATGTCTCACCTTTCAGGGCCGAACCAATGCATACTTTACATGTATTGATTTATGTCTGCCTGAAACTTCTGTCTCTCTAAAATGTATAAAAGTAAGCTGTAACCCAGCTACCTTGGGGAACATGTTCTCAGGACCTCCTGAGGCTGTGTCATGGACCATGGTCATTCATATTTGACTCAGAATAAACCTCTTCAAATATTTTAGAGTTTAACTTTCTGCATCAACAAAACTAATGGAGTTTGTGTTACTCAAGAAGCTTTCTTGTTTTAATCAATACTTTTCTCTACATGAGGGCTGAAATTAAAACACCTTAACTGGTAAAAAGAATTCGATAGATTAAAATAACTGAAATGAATTCAATCTATCATAGGATTTTTATATTTTTCACTGACTTGACTGAATGCTTACGAAACTGAAAACATTTTGTTAAGAATCTGGCCCTAGTTCTTGAGCTTTATAAATACATAAAACTTATGAGCTAACTTTAACCACATAGCTTATTTTTAAGAGAGCTGAATATCATGTCTTTCCATACTTAATAAAATAATGGTATTTTTAGGCAGTGACAATTTTATTATAAATGCTGTGATACAGCCACAATACTAAAAGAAAGATTCCAGTTATGAATTTGGATTGTTTTCTAAATACTGAAACTGATAGTCATGTGAGGGAAACAGAATTACCCTTGGAATGATCAATTTATTCCAGTGAATAATAATCATATACAGATAAACCTCATGGAACATAAGCATAGTTGTTAAATGAGCCAAAAGCTATCAAGGGGGGTTCATTTTCCTGTTCTACCTCAAATTAATGAAACATACTATTGTCTTCCTACATACAAATACAGATACAACGTATTTAGTAATAAGCAAATAGCCCAGCACTGTGTATAAGAACTGCATCTGGTCCCAGGTGAAACCTAAAACTTTTTGTCAAAGTTTCTCTGATTTCACTGTTGCCAAGATGCCTTTAAACGAACCTGGGGCTTCATTACTGTCTAGAATGCCAGGGAGAGCTACGTTAGAAACCCAAAGGATATTATAACAAGTTCTCCTCGTCCTGGGATCCCAACTGCAGGTGCAAGTGCTTGTCATTTCCTCTATTTAATTAAAACTTTTTAGCTGGTATACTGCAGCACTCTAACAAGTCCCCTGGCACACCCAGAGCAGAGGTTTAACTGGCAGGGATCCAAGTTCCAGGAAGTTGCCAAGTAAAGAAAACAAAGCTGCTTTCAAATCCCCCTTCCGCTGTCTTTTGTATTCTGTGAGAGACTATTTAAACTATTACTCAGTCCCTGTGCCTTTCGCATACCCCCATTTTAATTTCTAAAAACTCTCATTGGGAGGCCAAGTGATTATCCAATTAGAGAAACTAGACTACCTCAAGAGAATATCTCTGGGAACTGTATCTATCAGAATAAAGCAATCACATTTTTAGTTAAAATTGGTGGGTAATAACTGATGCTTTTTCTTTGTTCTCCCACCAAAAAGTTGTTTTGTTATTGCCGTTTTTAATATACATCTTAACCCGCCTTTCTGAAACAAAACTGAATAGAACACAAAGTCCTCTATTAATGGACAAACTTCAGGAAAAAAAGATACTTTTATCAAACCCACCCCAGCTAGAAAATCAATTTTGATTTTATAAACTAATTTGAAGACTCATACTGCCTTTCATCATCTTCGTACCCATGCCCTCAATCAAAGATTGGTTACCAGACACAAACTAATCTACTTGAATTAGATTGATCACTGGTCATAGCCTGAATAAAATTGGGATTTAATAATTATATATACTATATATTATTTAATAGAAAAAATCTATACATAGATGGCTAAACATAGATTTAGAAATTGATATAAATATAGATGATATAGATACAGGTGAGTAGAGGCATAGTTATGAATATGACCATGGATATAGGGAAGGTGGCCATAGATCCAAGTTTACTTAAGACAGGCTCAGTTTGTATGTCTCACAGTGGTGTTATTATTAACAGGTCTTCATTGATAATCAATGTTATCCATTTTTGGATAATAAATTTTAAGTTCCCAGTAAATAGAAAAATATATATATATATATGATTAAGTTATATCTATTTTTGAGTACAGATAAATTTATGTTATAGAATAAATAATTTATAAATAAATAAATTATAGTTCTAGAATAACTATAGATAGTTATTCTCTTTGGAAAATTATTCTTTTTGTGAATTCTTACGAATTTATTCTAAGTGTAGTGCTGAGTCATTCTGTTTTAATATGCTTGCTGTAAACGTGTTCTATAACACAAAACTTTTCTAAGCACTCCTTTCACTTCTGTGATTCTTGGGGTATAAGTGATAGGGTTTAATATCAGAGTAATAATTCTATATATCATAGAGATGAATCTACCTCTGGCAGAGAACTGCTGACTGGAGGAGGTGCAAATGTAGGTAAATATGGCTGTGCCATAAAACAGAGACTATAAGCAGATGGAAAGAGCTCATGGAAAAGGGCTTTGCTCTTGTCTTCCGCAGACTGGATCTTCAGGAGAGTAGAAATGATGTATCTTAAGAGATAAAGGTGATCATGAAAGCACTCATCCCCAAGATACCTGATCCCACTAAAACAAGCGTTTTTCCCATGTACGTTGATGTGCAGGACAGAATCACCACTGCTAAGACGTTACGAGAGTAGTGGGTAACTCCATCTGGTTTGCAGAAAGACAAGTGGGAGTAACCACTGTGTAGAGGGAATTGAGAAATCAGCTATTTGCCCGGGTCCCTCCCAGACACCAGCTGGAAACAGCAAAGCTTGGTCATAATCAGGGTTTAATGAAGTCGAAGGGTAGGTGGCCACACACAGCTGTAAGCCATGGTGGCAAAAATAAAGACTTCAGTTTCCAGGGCCACAGGAAATACAACTGCAAAGCGTACCCAACAAATAAATGCTATTTCTCAGTCAAGAGGTTCCCTGGCATTTTGGGAACAGCAGCTGATGGGTAGAATATGTCTAAAAGGGACACATTTACCAAAAGGTGATAACACAGAAGTGCACAACTTAACCTCAGTCCCGATGGCTAAGAGAACAACTCCATTTCCCATCAAAGGGATATGATAATGGCAAAGACCACAAAAAGAGGACAGTGTACCTCGGGGAGATCCGAGAGCCTCATGAGGATAAACTGAGTCACTGCAGTAAAATTGTCTCCTCTCTCCGGCATTTCTGGAAGGAATAAAACCAAGAAACACAGATTAGGGTAACAAACCAGGGAGCTTAGTAATGGGAAATTCTTGGAAAGTAGTTGATGTATGGCTGACAATGAATTGTGCTAGCCCTACTTTAATTAGAGATTTCAATTATCTAACTGTTTTATATTAACGTATAAAACGTCTCCTGCACTCACATTTTTAAAAATGTTCTTCCACAGTTCTTTTTCAAGAGAAAGACCTTGGCCTCCCAAACTGCTGGAATTACAGGTATGAGCGACCCTAGTGACAGGTTTTTATGGGTACTTTTAGATGGTCTAAAAAGCATATGCATATATTTTTCAGATTGTGTTTTACCTAGGAAAAATGAAGGTTTCTACAACATATTGTTTCACTGTTAAACTGAAGGAATCAACATTACATTTGAACTATATCGTTCCTAGTGGGTTAGTGTGAAAAACAGTTTGGCTGATTCCTAGTACTCTACCAGCCCTTAAATAATCTCCAGGGCCTGTTATTGTTCAAACATTCCATGGTGATTACTGGGAAGGAAGCTTGGCTGCTCAATTTCAGAGTCTGGGGTGAGATGATGTTCTGTGAAGAGGCATCTGTTATTCTTTGGTGTAATATCTTTTGGTGAAATCTTCTGTGTACACCAGACAATTGCATTGCTACCAAGTTTCACACCAAATATTTGAAAGGATGATATTGAAACTAAAACCAAATCTTAGTTCTTATTAAATTCATGGAAAGGCTAATATATACCAACATAAATTATTACATATGGTTAAATAATTGCATGTTAATTTATTTTAATGTAAATATTTTTATGTTACTGTTCTGAGCCAAATTCTAAAGAAAAAACAAATACATTTCCTTGTTGAAAAAAAAAGTACCTCCTTAGTAAAAATGATGTTGACCTTTCAGTATTGTTTGAGATTTTAAACTCAGTACAGCTGATGGTGCATTTTTCACACCTGCTTAAGCACTTGCTTTATTCTCCCTTGAATTGTGTAGTGGGCATAATATTACGCACTATTCCAAAATTAAATATCATGGAGAAGCTGTGTATTATTCCTTACTATATAAATTGTGATAAAAATTTTGGCAATTAGCAGATATATAGAAAATGTACATAAACAATGGAATGAAGGAATGGGTAAATGCTTCTCTGCTATGACAAAGTACCTCTAGTGAGAAGAAATAAATATGCTTCTATAAGTTTAATACCATAATCATTAAAATATAAACATGAACATGTCATTTCTGGAAAGTATTCCTTAATAAAATAAATTTAGCCTGTAAAATGTAAATACAATATAACTGATAGTGTCAATGTCACCCAAACAAGAAACAAATATATTCACACATATATTTAACTCCTTTCTTCTTAAAATGTGTGGATTTGACCACATGTCTGAGAATGTTTAATGAAATATAGGTTATCAAAAATCACACATGCTAGACAGAGAGACTTTATCTACTCTCATTTAATTTTTAAACTGTGTTTGTGTACACCTTAATAGCCCACATAACACAATGTTTAAGAATGTTGAAAAAACACTTCATTAAAAGTCTCCAATACTTGTGCCATGTTTCTGTCACTTTGAAAACTAATTTATTTTCTTTTACATGTACATGAAAGAAAATTCAAAGAGAGGAGATAGTTAAAAAATAAAATGCAAAAGTTACTTTCTTTCTTTCTTTTTTTTTTTTAAGAGAGATTGGGTTTCACCATGTTGTCCAGGCTGGTCTCGAACTCCTGACCTCAAGTGATCCATCCACCTTGGTCTCCCAAAGGGCTGGGATTACAGGCATGAGCCACCGCGCCCTGTCACAAAAGTTACTTTCTATGCTCCTCCTCTATGCATTTATTCTGCCTGGTGGAAACTATTAATGCTTTTCTTTCTCAGATAAAATACATAGAAAAATGATACATAATAATTTGTTTACATAAATAGGAGTAAATTATTTTGTTCCCATTTTTTTCCTATGAAATTTTAATAAAAACACTGCATAATTGAGAGATTTTCTTTTTCCCCAAAAAACACTGGGTCTGTACCACACTTCAGAGAAAATAAACTTTGATTGGCTATCTCTTCAAATCATGAAATTTAGGAAAGAAAATTACTATAATAATCACCAAGTGCTTGGACATCATTCAGTCAACGAAGGGTGTTTAATATGTCAATTAAAGTGAATAAAACATAAAACAACTGCCATGTCAATTTTCAGGTTCTCAAATGTTTACAGTTCTATAGAGCTATGCAAATTGTCTATCCACATCTTTATATTTTAATATTTTGAAAATATAATAGCAAATTTAAGAAATTAAATAAAGCAGTTTTAATTACAAGAAGAGTAATATCTTGAGGCAGTAGATGTTGATTTCCATATCAAATATTCATTTTCCTTTTTACTCACACTTACTAATATGACTCTTAAAAAAAAAAGCGGCCAGGTATGGTGACTCATGCCTATAATCCCAGCACCTTGGGAGGCCAAAGCAAGTGAATCACTTGAGATTAGGAGTTTGAGCCAGCCTGGCCAACAACCCAGTCCTACTAAAAATACAAAAATTAGCTGGGCTTGGTGGTGTGTGCCTATAGTCCCAGCTACTCAGGAGGCCGATGCAGAAGAATCACTTAAACCTGGGAGATGGAGGTTGTAGTGAGCCAAGATTGCAGCACCTGCACTCCAGCCCAGGGATGGAGTGAGACTCTGTCTCAACAAAGTAAAATCAATAAAGGATTATAAAAAATAAGTTAATAACATCCTGATTTAAACACATAACCTGGTTCTTCACAAAGTTACATAATCAATACATATCTTTCAAAAAATAAAAATACATTTTCCCTAAATCTTGCACTTGACTGTTTAAATTTGTTAAATCAAATTATCAAACTTTTGGTCCTGATCTACAGAATGCAGAACTTGTTCATGTGGGAACATAACTTGTATTTATATTAATCTTTTTTTTTAAACAAACATAACTAAATCCTATGTGTTGGCCATCGAATTAGAGAAATAAGAATGATCATGTCAATAACATACTGCTGAGGAAGAAGTTCTATAATCTTTCTTATTAACCATATGGATTGACTGCTCATATATTAGAGAATCAGAGAAGTTCTTGTTTAGTGCAATCTCTCTACTTGTTTTGTGCAGTTACATGATGTAAATGTCAGCCTATACATACATAAAGAATACACATTGAAGTTAGATGAGATAGTATTATAAACAGATAAACATAATGAGAATCAGCTCAAGGGATGTGTGCCTATAATTATCATTCTACTGATAATTTCCCAGAAATTAAACTATCTTATTATTTCTGTACTTATTATTTCCCATGTTTGCATATGATCAAATCTAAATGTACCACATATAAAGTTTTTCTCTTTAGGAAATAGTTATTTCAAGCTTTCACTACATAGAGAAAAATAAAATTCGCTGATCAAGTAAAAATATCTCGGGTATATTTTAGATCTTAAGATTTCTTTAGTATATCAATATTATCTCATTTAAATATCTGTAAAAAATAAGAGGTTATATCATCAATACAAAATTTAAGTTTAAGAAGAAAACAAGCTGAATCAGTCAACAAATTGCATCAGCAAAAAAAGGCAAACTCCTCGCTTACATATAGGTCTCACATTAGAATTTGGTCTAACCCAGAATTTCATATCCTGCCAAAGAAAGATTTATAAGTGAAGGAGAAATAAAAATTACTTTCAGATATGCACATATTAAGCTAATTCATTACTAGACCTGCTTTACAGGAGACCTATATGGGAGTGGTAAACATGGATAACAAGAAAGATATCTGCTACCACAAAAACACACTTAAGTACACAGCCCACTGAAACTATAAAGCAAGTACAAAATCAAGTGTGCCAAACAACTAGCTAATAACACAACAGGATCAAAACCTCATATATCAATATCACCCTTGAATGTAAGTGGAGTAAATACCCAACTTATAAAGCACAGAGTGGCAAATTGGATAAAGAGGCAAGACTTAACTGTCTGCTGTCTTCAAAGGCCCAATCTCACATGCAAGGATACATGTAAAAGTACATAGCTTCAAAGTAAAAGGATGAAGAGGGATCTATAACACAAATGGAAAATAAAAATTAGCAAGGGATGCTATTCTTATAAGAAATAGACATTAAACAACAGACAAGAAAGACAAAAAGAAGCATTACCTAATGATAAAGAATTTAATTCAAAATGAAGAATTAACTATCCTAAATATATATGCATCCAACATTGGAGCACCCAGATTCATAGAACAAGACTTTATGGTCCTATTAAGAGACTTACATAACCACAAAATAGTAATGGGATAATTCAACACTCCATGGAATGTTCTACCTCTATCATGGAGGAAGAAAATTAACAAAGATATTCTGAATTTAAACTAAACACATGGCCAATGAGACCTGGCAGACATTTACAAAATACAAGAAGAAAGAACTGCGGAACATACATTCTTCTCCCCACACATGCACATACTCTAAGACTGACCACATGCTAGATCATAGGCAAGTCTCAATAGATTTAATGAAGTCAAAATCATACTAAGCACATTCTTGGACCACACTACAATAAAAATACAAATCAGTGTCAAGATCTCTCACAACCATTCAACTAAATAAAAACTAAACAACTAGCTCCTGGATGACTTTTGAGTAAAGAACAAAATTAAAGCAGAAATCAAGACTTTTTTGAAACTAACGAAAACAGAGACACCCTAATCTTTGAGGCACAGCTAAGATAGTGTTAAGAGAAAAGTTTATGGCACTAAATGCCCACAGCAACATGCTAGAAAGATAGCAAATTAAGAACCTAATATTGCATGTGGAGGAACTAAAAAAACAAGAGCAAACCAGTCCCAACACTAGCAGAAGAAATGAAATAACCAATTCTGAGCAGGAATGAACAAAACTCGAAAACAAAAAAAAACACACAAAGGATCAATAAAAATGAAATGTGCCTCTTGGAAAGAATAAGCAAGATTAATAGACCACTAGTTAGATTAACAAAGAAAGGAGAGAGAAGCTCCAAATAAGCATGAACAGATATGAAGAGTGATATTCCAACTGACCCCACAGAAATATAAAAAAAATTCAAAGACTATTACAAACACCTCTATGCACACATAATAGAAAAAGTAAAAGAAATTGATAAATTCCTGGAAACAATCTCCCAAGATTAAATCAGGAAGAAACTGTAAACTTGAACAGACCAAGAACAAGTTCCAAATGTAATCAGTAATAAAAAAGCTAACATGCCAAAAAAAGCTCTGGATCAGACATTCACAGATAAAGTCTACCAGATGTACAAAGGAGAGTTGTTCTATTTCTACTGAAATTATTCCAAAAATTGGAGAAGGACTGACTACTTCTTAACTCATTCTATGAAGCAAGCATCATTCTGATGTTAAAACCTGGCTGAGACACAACAAAATAGGAAAATGTCCAGCCAATATCACTGATGAACACAGATGCAAACATCCTGTCAAAACATTAGCAAACTAAATCCAGCAGCTCATTAAAAAGAAAACTCACCATGATCAGGAAAGCTTTATTCCTGGTATGCAAGGTTGTTTCAATATACATAAATCAGTAAGTGTGATTACATA
The DNA here is from genome assembly GCA_963574635.1 of Cheracebus regulus. Lineage (NCBI taxonomy): Eukaryota > Metazoa > Chordata > Mammalia > Primates > Pitheciidae > Cheracebus > Cheracebus regulus. Next base: position 20,954 of record CAUYQU010068853.1, read on the forward strand.
CATAAACAGAATTAAAAACAAAAACCATATAATCATTTAAATCAGGACACCTTATATCTTAAATAAAAACTAACTCAAGATGGATAAAAGATTTAAAAGTAAGACCTAACACCATAAAAACCCTAGAAGAAAACCTAGGCAATACCATTCAGAGCATAGGCATAGGCAAGGACTTCATGACTAAAACACTGAAAGCAATGAGAACAAAAGCCAAAATAGACAAATGGGATATAATTAAACTAAAGAGCTTCTGCACAGCAAAAGAAAATATCATTAGAGTGAACCAGCAACCAACAGAATAGGAAAAAATTTTTGCAATCTACCTATCTGACAAAGCGCTGATATCCAGAATCTACAAAAAAAGTTAAATTTATAAGAAAAAAAAACCCTATCAAAAAGTAGGTGAAGGCTATCAACAGACACTTCTCAAAAGGAGACATTTATGCAGCCAATAAACACATGAAAATAGCTCATCATCACAGTCATTAGAGAAATGCAAATCAAAACCACTTTGAGGTACCATCTCACGACAGATCAAATGGCGATCATTAAAAAATCAGGAAACAACAGATGCTGGAGAGGATGTAAAGAAATAGGACCGCTTTTACACTGGTGGTGGGAGTGTAAATTAGTTCAACCATTGTGGAAGACAGTGTGGTGATTCCTCAAGGATCTAGAGCTAGAAATACCATTTGACCCAGCAATCTCATTACTGGGTATATACTCAAAGGATTATAAATTGTTATATTATAAAGACACATGAACATGTATGTTTACTGTGGCACTGTTCACAATAGCAAAGACTTGGAACCAACCCAAATGCCCATCAAGGATAGACTGGATAAAGAAAATGTGGCACATATACACCATGGAATACTATGCAGCCATAAAAAAGAATGAGTTCATGTCTTTTGCAGGGATATGGATGAAGCTGGAAACCATCATTCTCTTTTTTTTTTTTTTTTTTTTTTTTGAGACGGAGTCTTGCTGTGTCACCAGACTGGAGCACAGTGGCACAGTCTCGGCTCACTGCAACCTCCGCCTCCCGGGTCCAAGCGATTCTTCCACCTCAGCCTCCCAAGTAGCTGGGACTACAGGTGTGTGTCAAACGTCCAGCTAATTTTTGTATTTTTAGTAGAGATGGGGTTTCACCATGTTGGCCAGATTGGTCTCGATCTCTTGACCTTGTGATCCACCTGCCTCGGCCTCCCAAAGTGCTGGGATTACAGGCATGAGCCACCACACCCGGCCTGGAAACCATCTTCTTAGCAAACTGACACAAGAACAGGAAACCAAACACTGCATGTTCTCACTCATAAGTGGCTGCTGAACAATGAGAACACATGGACACATGGAGGGGAACCTGTCGGGGGGTGGGGGACTAGGGGAGGGATAGCTGGGGGGTGGGGGGCTAGAGGGGGAATAGCATTAGGAGAAATACCTAATGTAGATGATGGGGCGATGGATGCAGCAAACCACCACCATGGCACGTGTATGCCTATGTAACAAACCTGCTTATTCTGTACATGTACCCCAGAACTTAAAGTGTAATAAAAAAATAAAATAATGAGTAAATAAGTGGAAATTATATCTGTTCAGAAAATAATAGGCCAGACACAGTGGCTCACGCCTGTAATTCCTGCACTTCAGGAAATTGAGAGGGGTGGATCACCCGAGATCAGGAATTCAAGACCAGCGTGGCCAACATGATGAAAAACCATCTCTACTAAAAATACAAAAAATTAGCCAGATATGGTGGCAGGCGTCTATAATCCCAGCTATTCAAGAGACTGAGGCAGGAGAATCACTTTAACCCAGGAGGCAGAGGTTGCTGTGAGCCGAGATCATGCCACCGCACTCCAGCCTTGGCAACAAAAGTGAAACTCCATCTCTAAAAAAAATAAAAATTGCAAAATCAAACTCTGAAAACAAACCCCACCTTATCTTGTCCCTGAAGAAGACCCTGCCAAGTTTTGTTTTGATGTTGCTTCCAAGAGAAGCCTCAACTCATAGCATGCTCATGAGGATGCCACCGGCATCATTTGAGAATGAAACAGATGCCGGAAATTCAGTGCTCTTGGGAGCTATGTATCCAGGCATCACTAGTCATTAATGAGAATCTGAAGAAAAGTTATATTCACCAGAGGCTGGCTTAAATCCAGAGAAAGAGGAAAAGAAAGATCCAAGGTAAGTGTGATGGCTCAAGGACTTAAATAAAATCTGTTACAGACCCCAAAGTCAGAGGACTGTCTTTTAATGTTCCTCTCATTTGAAACTGGACTGAGATTATTAGATTTAAAGATTATGTGTATGCAAACTTTAAGTTGTTACATGCTTTAGGAGCAAATGAATGTCTAGGATCTAATAGTCACACAGATACAATAAATAAAGTCTGGCTGGAGAGTTAATTCTCATGAGACCCAGAAAGATCTCTCTGTCTCACTGGAAAAAAGGGCAGTGGCATCAGCTCTCAGATCTGAGCTGGGAGTGAAGGGCTGCGTCTCCAGGGCTTTAAAATCGAATAAATAAAATATAAGCACAGCTAAAAGTGTCACCTTCAGGAGAATATCATTAGTCAATAAAAGTCTATTTGAAACTGCTTTGAAAGTCTTGCCCCTTCTTCAGAAAGAATTGCCTGATATATAGAATGTCAAGCTCACTTTATTTTTCTCTAAAAATTGGAGAAATGCAAATCAAAACCACATTGAAGACTGCACAAAAGAAACAAATACTGATACAGAGAGGACAGAAGTGCTCAACTGAAATTGTTGTCAGTTTGAATCTGGGGAGGTAGGAGACTTGAAACAAGAATCAGTAAGCATATAGAAAAATATTTACAGCGTCCACTAGCTCTTCCTAAGACTTGAAAACTAAAGCTCTTCTTTATTCAACAAAATGTGCAAAATAGAAGTTCTAAATTACTTAGACATTTCATTTTTATTTTCTTTGCTTCAGAAATTATTTTGAAATAAATCTGGAACCATTTGGGAAAGCATTCTCACCAGTGTTTTTCTATAAATGATGCTCCTATTGACCTTACTACAGAATGGAAACATTTTCAGGAACTGAAGACTCCCTCTAGGCATCTCCTCTCCCTTCCCTCCACTCCTCTTCCCTCTTCCTCTCCCTCCCTGTCTCCTCTCCCTCTCCCTCTCCTTTCCTCTGCCCTCCTCGTCTCTGCTCTTCCTCTTTTCTTTCTATTCATATTCCTGGCCAACATAACAGAACTTGTTTTTAATATGGTACAGAAATAATTGAGAAATATATAAACCTGAACTTACCCAATCTTCCTAGCCTTCTTAGATACCCCTTGATTTTAGAGCTATTTCATGCATTATAAATATTTTCTCAGTTTTAGATTGATTGGGATTCAGTTGCATATTTTTATTTAATTATTTGGAATTGCTCTGGACCAAATAATTGTATCAAAATCATGAGACAAACTTTATTGTTATCTGTAAAAAAAAAGAAAAAAGCACACATATAGACCTTTAAACTAATGCTATCACTATTATTATTTCATATATTTCATATGTAAGCATATAAAATAAGGTGAAATACAAATAAAAAATAAGTTTGAAGGGATAAAAGTCTAGTATAAAAATCAAACATTGTTGCAGTGGCAGGAACTCAAAAGGACACTCACTCACTGATCTATCCTGGCCATCTCTGAAACACACAGGTTGATGGAACAGAAACGATGATGGATGGTTTCCTGGTTTGAAAGTAGCTCTCAGGGTATGCAGACACTGCTGCAGGTTTTATTCTCTCCAGCAGGTCAAACAGAGGAAGTTTTACGTTTGAGGCTTCCATGATCTAGCTCATATTGGGTGTTGAGTCAGGCTCTCCATTGCACATGTATTTCTCTAAAGCTAGGTCCAGTGCTTTCTCCAACAAGAAGACTCAAAGTTTGCAACATAGCATAAAATTTTTATTTGCTTATAAATTTTTTCAACTTAAAAAATTCTTTTATTTTTATCCACACAGAGGGTTCGCACAATGTTGCCCAGGCTTTTCTCAAACTCCTGACCAAAAGTGATCCTCCCAACTTATCCTCCCAGGATGCTGGAATTACAGGTATGAGCCACCATGCTTGGTCCATTTCAGCTTTAAATAACTTATTTAGTCCGAATAATATCACCTGTACTGAAATGAATGTGTTCTGTAAAGGTTAGATGTATGACTGTTCATCTTGGAAAAGCTCTGTTTATTCTTACTCACCCTCTTGGCGTGTGTGTGTGTGTGTGTGTGTGTGTGTGTGTGTATGTGTGTATGTGTGTATGTGTGTGTGTAATGGATGGTGGAGTGGAGGTGTTACTAGTGGAGGTCTTGACTATGAGTTGTCCAGGCTCTTGTCATTTCAAACAAAGAATCTGATAAAACGCACAGACAAAGCAATGAAAGAATGAAGCAATGAAAGCAGATGATTCATTTAAATAAAAGTACACTCCACAGAGTAGGAGTGGGCTTGAGCAAGTGGCTGGTTACAGAATTTCCTGGGGTTTTATTTAAACCCCTTTAGAAGTTTCCCATTGGTTACTTGGTTTACACACTATATAAATGAAGGAGTGGCCCGTGATCAGTCTAATTGTTTATGGAAGCTGACCAGAGGCTGAAGCAAAGTTACAAAGTTATACCCTTGATGGCCTAGAGTGGTGTCTTCCCCCGAAACTGGCTGAAAACGTCACATGATCATCTGAAGCTTGATGGTCTCCAGGTGACAGGAAATGAATTTGGTTAAAAGATTTAACAAACATGGTCCAAAAAACAAGAAAAGTATAATCATTAATAATGGGCCAGCCAGAGGAAGGAACCATGATCCCCAACTTAGCATTTCTGACCAAGACCCCCATGATTCAGACAGCTGTTATCATACACTAGAGGCTCAATCAGCTAGTTTTTGGGCAGCATCCCTTAGTATTCCTGACTGATTGACATAACAACAGCATTCTTCCTCGAGGAAAAAACATAAGCCTTCCCCCTTTCAGCAGTTAGATCTAGTCCCCTTCTATTTTGTAGAACTACTGCTGCCAAGTAATCTCTCTGATTTTGTATGGTAATGATATTTTGGGCAATGTCATCCAAGCTTTCCATAAAATCCTTGGACAGCATTGGTAATAGGATAGGGAAGGTGCAAGTCTGCTAAGTCCTATTCCTACTCCTGCTGTTACTCCTAGCCCTACCAAAAGGAGTATTGAGTTGGATAGCTCATTTGTGCCTGGCAGTTGCCGTTAAAGGTATCATAAAGGACTGGCTGTTGGGAGCTATATTAATTTTGAGGGCTAAATAAAAAAGTATACAGACTCCAGTACAATTGGCTGTTAAATATAAGTAGGAAGTGGTCCTGTACAAGAAAAGCTTCCTTGTTTTTCAAGCTAAAAAGTGTTTTCTATGGTGAACATATGGGTTAACTTGTTGCTTTCTCTTTTCCAGGTGGTCAGTGTACCTGCTAAGGTGGCCCTGGTTAAGGCTGGGAAGGATCTTGAAAAGTATCCCGAGTTGCCCCAGCAGTTCTGTTTTCCCACTACAGGTAGCTACTCTTAGTGTCCACCGGCAATCACCCAGAGGTATGTTCATACTGGGGAACTAAACGACAACTAAATTTCTCACAATCAGTAGTCTTCCCAAGGGAAAATGTGAACAGAGCTAGTGGGCCTACCTTGACAGTACTTAGACTGCATATTCTTTTAAGTGCCCTTAACTAGGGATGGTTTCCATGAAGACCTTATGGATATTCTAAATTATGTGGTCTGGGTAACTGCGTAGCTTACGTGATCCTGTGAGAGGTTAATCTCTAGGGTGTAGTTACAATGATGACTTTTCAAGGTGCCCAGGCCTGACCAAAATGTTGGCTTTTCTTTATACAAAGTGGTGCTTGGAATTTTAGCTCTGTGTGCATTGATACTGAGCCCCATATGGGTTTCTGTGGGGATGCACACCAGAAAGATTGCTCTAATAGGACTGAAGAAGGTTTACTGTTCATCCTGTCATTGTACCCCTTGTCATTTCTGATATTTTGAAGCCATATAAGTCACTCAGGTTCATGAATCTGAAGAAGTTTCTCTCTGATAGGGTGATAGGTCATTTTTTAAAGGGTCCAAGATTGGGCTGGGATTGGGATGGCAGTGTATTTGGATGATAATGGAGCTAAGTAAAGCCAACAGTCCTTTGCCAAAGTTGGACTGGTGGTATTTAATAGTCTTTGTGTTAAAGTTCTTAATAAATACTCAGAACCTATTAATTGCTGGAGGGGTATAGTTGTGTTGTAAAATAAGACTGATTCCCAGCAGGCATGGTCCCAGTATACACAGGGTATGCCTGACCATCATGGAACCAAAAATACTTGTTATTTTTTTCTATAGAATGGGAACTTCAGGGGGTGGATAGCTATTACTTTCAGGAATGATTGTTATAGAAATGAATTTAAACACTTTGCTTAATTATTGCTAAGGGAGTGATTCCATCTGTTTGGAAGAAGTCAATTAAACTACAAAAATATAAAAATGGCTACTATTATCCAACCTACAGTAACTATGCAACAAAGACACCAAGAAAAGTTGGTAGACATTTATTTATCTTTTGGCTGTCTTTTAAACAGGTACTTCAGGGTCTTACAGGTTCACAGGTGTAGTGGCTGATGGGTACTTCAGGTTCCAGGTCCAGGGCTTTGGTATTGCAGATCTGACTCTTGAAAATGTAGCCAACTACCTAATACTAGTACTTTGACTGCAGAAGACATGGTCAGTATAACTGAAAACAGTTCCTTCTACTGGGGTGGTAACTGTTGAGGTGATCCCTCCTTCCATGTTTTAATGAGTACCTTATCTCCTGGCCTAATTTGGAGGTTGCTGGTTAGTTCCCAGAGTGGGAAGTCTTTGAGTTCCAAGGTTTTTTAAAAACTTGCTGAAATTATCCCAGATTAACTAGGTATTTTACTAAACTGGATGCTTCTGGATCAGTAATTAGATCATTAGTTAAAAATAGCTTTACATATAACATTTCATATGAGCTTATATTAGTTTTTGCTCTAGGGGTATTACAGATCCTTCAGAGGGCTACGAGCAGTAAGCTGACTCAAGTTTCTGATGTTGCCTGACATAGCTTAGGTAATGCCCATTTTAGAGTTTGGTTAGCCCTTTCTACTTTCCTAAAGGATTGAGACCTCTATGTTGAATATAAATGTGTTTGATCAAGAGCCTTAGCAACCCTTTGAGTTATTTGGGAGATAAAGGTTGACCCATTATCACTTTGGAGGCTTTGAGGTGAACCAAACCAGAGATTATTTCTTTTAAGAGAATCTTTATAACCTCATTATTCTCTGTTCTGGTAGGGTAAGCTTCAACCTAACCAGTAAAGGTATCTATTAGCACTAACAAAAATTTGTATCCTCTGCAAACCAGCATATCATAGTGGTGAAGTCTAAGTGCCAGTTTTCCTGGCTAAGTTTCTCTCCTCTGGCCTTGTTCAATTACAGGAGGTATTTTGTTTCCTGAGGGTTTTTTTTTCTTTTTCTTTTTTTTTTTTTGAGACAGTCTTGCTCTGTTGCCAGGCTGGAGTGCAGTAGTGCGCTCTCCACTCACCGCAACATCCAACTCCCTGGTTCAGGCAATTCTCCTGCCTTAGCCTCCCAAGTAGCTGGGATTACAGGTACATGCCACCATGCTCAGCTAATTTTTTTGTTGTTGTTGTTGTTTTTCATTTTTAGCAGAGACAGGTTTCACCATGTTGGCCAGGATGGTCTCGAACTCTGGACCTCATGATCTGCCTGCCTCGGCCTACCAAAGTGCTGGGATTACAGGTGTGAGCCACCACGCCCGGCTGTTTCGTGAGTTTTTAAGTGCGCACAGTGAATGGGCTTGACAGACCTGCTTAACCATGGAAGCCAAGTTAGGCCCAATGCAGAGACTGTTAACCATGGCCAGGGTGGCCTCTCTCCTTATACAGAAAGAGTTAAGCAGGGTTTTTATAATTCTTCATTGGGCTGGTTGATGGGAGATATAATTTTGATGCCGTATGCCACCAGGATCCTTGTTTTTGTCTTCTTTCTCCTTTATTAACTGTTTTTCATGTGTATTCAGGTTCTACTGGGGAATCATAGACAGGAAGTGGTGCTGGGGTCTGCTGGGATTGCACCCTAAGGGCTTTGGCTTCTCTGTCAGCCTTCCTGTTCCCCTGTGCTACAGCCCTAAGTCTCTTTGATGTTCCCTACAATTATAGCTACAGCTTTTGGCAGGAATATTCCTGCCCAATAGCTGAAGAATTTCATTCCCATGCTTTTCAGGGGAGTGTTTGCTAGTTAGTAGTCTTCTTTCTTTTCAAATGGAAGCATGAGCATGAACTACAAGGAATGCATATTTAGAACCTCTGTAAATGTTCAGCTTTTTCCCTTGTCCCAACATGAATGCTCAAGTAAGATTTCGGCCTTCTGTGCTGATGTGCCAGCGGGCATTGACTGTATCCGGTTTGGTGCTTCCCATTTGACACAAAACTACGCCATCTGAAAACTGGTCATCTTTAGAATCTGGGAGAGGCTGATCTTTTAAATCAGGCCAGCTAAGATATGTGTATGTATAGCCTGCTCACGGGAATGATCAGTTATTGGGCCTGTGGGTAGCAATGAAGCTGGATTCAAGTGGTTACAGGTTTCAAGGGTTACATCTGGATTGTCTAGGAGCACAGCCTGGTATTTTGTTAACCATTCCCCCATCATCCAGATGTGTCCTTTTATTTCAAAGACTGACTTCACCTGATGGGAAGTTAGAACTTCCAGTGGTTGACCCAGGGTGATTCTAGTTGCTTCCTTCACTAACATAGCAGTGGGTGCTATTGCCCACAGGCATCCAAAGCCACTCTGTCCTACTTGTTTGAAAAGTAGGCAGTTTGTCTGGGTTCTGATCTTAATTTCTGGGTTAGCACTCCCATAGCTATGCCCTTTTTTTTTTTCTGCTACATACAAAGAAAAGGGCTTACTTAGCCTGGGATTCCAAGAGTGGGAGCCTCTTTTAGCTTGCTGAAGGCTTCTCATTTCCAGGGTCTATTCCATTAGTTCATTTTCCAGCCCCGTTGTTGCTTCATACAGAGGCTTTACTGTGATTCTGAAATTTGGTACCCATATTCTGCAAAACTCAGCTATTCCCAAAGTACACAAAACTCATGTGTTTAATGGTGCCATGTTTAATTACTTACTTCTGGAAGCCAACTTCTTAATCCTCTATTTTATTATCATATTGATTAATCATCATCTGGCATATAGACCCACAGACTAGAGACGTTCACTCTCCTTGAACAAGAAGTGAAGTGGTTAGTATTAGATATTTGATTTAATTAGCTACTGTTGCATCTTTGAGATGAACATTTTCATATGTCAGATTACATTCTACAATGGTAAAACAGTCTTCACTTCATGGGGGGTGTGTGTGTATCTCCATACATATTTCATACTGAGGCATAAAAAAGCAGATTGGACATTGCGTGTTTAAAGACAGCATTTAAAATAAAATAATGAAGTAATCAGTTTTACACCATACCAAGTTCAGACTCTTCCATAAATCCATAACAAACCACTGTGGAGAAGCTTTTCAAAAGTACGTTCTAAATTTTGTTTCAACATATGAGAAAAGAAAATTTCTTCCAGACAGATTTCCTTTGAACTGAGGTAGAAGTACTATTTTCATCTGAGAAAGATGATTAGTGTAACAGAGGAGCTAAATTAATATATTTAATTTTTATTTAAAGAATTGACACCTGATTTATTTATTGGAACATTTTTAAGTATGTTTGAAGCAATCAGAATATGAAAATCTATTTTTTTCACTTCAAATTTTAAAACATCTGAATACAAATTATTTTCAGTGAAAGTTTAGTGTTCCACTTCCTGCCCAAAGAGCCCCCCACTGGAACACTTCTTGACTGCAATGTCGCCCACCAGAGTGCCCCCTACCAAAGTACCCTTTGCCCATGGCACCCCTTGCTGGAGGGACCTCACCTGCAGCACACTATGCCAGAGCACCTCTCACGTCTGATGAGAGCCCCCATGAGAGCATCTGTACCTGTGGCCCCTAGTCATCTCCTACAGAGTGCTGTTGACACTGGTCTGGGAGCACCTTGACCCCTCCAGCCCAGCCAGAGATTGGCCTCAAGAGACCAGAGGACAAAGCCACTGACCCAATCCCAGTGCCCCTGGATTACAGCATGCCACCCAGGAGTCTGGAGCTGAGCTTTGCCTTTTAAAATCATCTGGAAATGAAGCCATTTACCCCATTTATACCACAGTCAAATCCTCAAGGGCAATAAAGATCATTAAAAAAAAAAAAAGGCCTATCCAAAGTACAGTGACTTCAAAGGATAAAGAAATATCGACCTTCACAGATAAGAAAGAACCAGTGCAAGACCTTTGGTAACTCTAAAGGCCAGAGTATCTTTTTACCTCCAAACAATCACACTAGTTCCCAGCAAAGGATCCTAACAAGAATAAAGTGACTGAAATATCAGACATTCAGAAACAGGATTACAAGGAAGCTAATAGAGAGACAAAAGAAGGAAGGAAGAAATGAGGCTTCTCATCTCTGAGCTGCTTTGGTCTCTAACTTCCCTGAAATGACTTTCCAGAAAAAGACCCTGATGTCTGCTTTCGTTTGGAGATTTTTCTGTTTCACATAAAGGCGGGGTAGCACATGTATTACTGTGATCCACAGTAGCAGTGCAATCGAGTGCCTTTTTTGAAAACTATGGTCACAATAAGCCAGATCAGCCTTTTCGCATCAGGGCCCATTCCTGTGTGTTCCTATGGAGTGACCTCTTACAGGTTAACAGTCTGCAAAATATGACTCAAAAGCTCACCTGAGGACCACTTTTCTAACCTACACTTCCTTGACAGGGTGTGAAGGACATCCTTCACCATTCCAAAAATTCAACATTTCCAACTACCACCCAACTCACACTGATCCCCTCCAAGGTTGGCTTCCCTTCCAATACTTATCTCTGATATCTATTCTGTGTCTCACTTAATAGTATCACCATCTACCTAGGCACTTCAGCTGGAAAGCATGGGGAAAATGTCTGTCTCTCTCTCTCTCAGCTACATGTGCCATTAACCTCTAGGCCCCAGCATGTCCATCTCCCAGTCTCCCTCAAATCTAACTTGCTCTTCTCCATTTCCAATCATTCCCAACATCTCCTAGCTTTATAACAACCTCTCATTTGGTCTCCTTGCTTTCTCTACATCATCTTCATTCTAGCTTCACTTCTGAATCACACATCTGAGCACGCTGTTACAGTTCTTGTTCACGTGCATATTCCCACTAAACCTTAAACCAAGCCTGTTAGAACTAGCTGATGCCTTGCACAGGTGCTTTAGCAAACACAGATAAGAAGATTCATTTGAGGACTGTTGCTCATATGAATTTGAGCAACAAAAATTTAGAAACAACCCAAATTATGTGACATAATAAAGTAGAATAGTAATAGGCAGCAAGAAAAAACAAACTGTACACTCAGTTTCATATTAATAACATAATACTGAGTGAAATAAACTACCTCCATGATGCTACATACAGAATAATAAGGTTTTTTTTTTTTTTGAGACGGAGTCTTGCTCTGTCACCAGGCTGCTTCTTATTAAGTTCATAAATAAATAAAAGTAAATAGAATATTGTTTAGGTGCTATATTCAGGCTACACATATATGTACACATATATACACAAACAACACATATACATATATATATAGACATATAAATACAAGCACACTAATAAAACTATGAAAACTATTAAAAAGGCAATAGAACAATCAGCACAAAGAGGTAAGAGAGACAGGCATACAGACTACAGAGAAAATGCACAGAGATAAATATAGACAATGTCATTCTCTAGTTGGACGATACCATCATCGATGATCATGCTATTGTTTAGCTATTTAATTATTAAAATAAAGCTATGCTTGAGCTAAAGATTATATGCCCAATTCAGTATAGCTAACGTATAGTGAAAGGGAGGCAGGAAGCGAGTGAGAAAAGAACTGTGTAATGCAGGAAGAAGTTTCCACATTTAAAAGAGGACTTGGAAGAAGACACAGAGCAAAACCATGTTAGTGGAAACCAGCTATGTGGGTTGACCGTCAATGCTTTTGGTAGACTGTAATCTGTGGCCTATCTACAGGGAAGTGATTCTCCACAGGAGCATTCAAGCAGCACAGACCACCCCAGCAATGCTATCTGCTCCCTCCTCCTGAGCTTGCCAAGATTTGAGGATTTACTTAGGCTTCCCTATTCCTGCATCCTGAAGCACTCCAAGCAAAGTAATGTTGGTACTATTCATGCCTACATGCAATGTGTCACATTAAATCTTGAAAGTTGCCCACGTCAGTCTATTTTGTTTTTTTAAAAGGATGATTATAAATAATGTGAACGTCTGGATCTCTGGCCAAGTCAGCCTCAACCTCCCTTATAAACCTCAAGAAGTTTATCTTCACTTACTAAGAAGCAATAACTCTCTCCAAATTCTTAAGCAAACAATACAATATTAATTGCAGTCTAGATCTCCCAACATGTCTTCCTTTGATCAGCTGTCAAGAACCTTAAGGAAATGCTCAAGACTCCTCAAGTTGGGGGCGTGTGTGTAAGGGGAGAGATTTGTGACCAATTAAAATGCAGAAAAAGTTAAATAATATTTCCAACTTCCTTGTTTGAGGCTCAAACACATTTGGTGTGGAAAGAAAAGGATTAGGAAGGAGCAAAGCTATAATTTATAGCTTCAGTATGGTCATGGGATGGAAGGTAATGTGTGGCACTTACAAATTCCACTTCCAGGCCAGGAAATGCAAAATGGAAATGAAGATCAAGAGAGTGGTAGGTAACCTAGAAAGACTGAGGACTAAGTAGGTCCCTACTGTTGACCAAGTTCATACCAAGCAAAACCAGCAAGTGACAAGCACTTGTCGACAGCCTGGGATACTCTGCCCAATCATTCAAATCTAAATTGTTCCTAGCAGCATGAGAATTAAAAAAGAAAAGAAAATCCCACTTCTATGAAAGAGTGGCTTATATACAGGTGACCATTTTGGATGGCACACCTTAGCATTACTAAGTTAATGCATCAGAAAAGTCACAAACCCATCCTCTGTAAATCAGGACAGAACCCTGCCCTCTACTTGTTTTCTGCCCGAGCTTCAGCCTTGACCTCTGAAGTTAATTTTAATGGTTCAAGCCCTTCCTCTCTGTTTCCAAGAGTTTTGTTTAACTTTCTTTTATCCCCGATTCACACCCTGACAGATTGTGGAATAAAATAATGAAAGTTCATAGACTCTGAAATCAGATAGGCCTGGGTTTAAATCAGAGAGACCTGATGCTTCAACTCTGAATCTTAGCTGTAAAGTTCTGCAAAATGGACTAGTAATAACTACTCCTGAAGTTCTTCTGCGTGTTAAATGAGACAATGTATGGAAACATATCATGTCTGTAGTAGGTATGCTACAGTGCCACAGCACACCTACGCTAGGACAAACCCTTCATGCCTAGAATAGTATCTAGAACAGTTAGCTGATCAACTGTAATCATCTTTTCAATACATTTACCAAAATACAGAAATGTGCTATGCATCAGTTACTTCTGAAAATTCTCTCTCCAGACCTGACCTCTTTCCTTTGAATTAGAGACCTGGATTTGCAGCTGCTTACTGAATATTACTATCTACCAGAGACTTTAGAATTGGCTAGAACTCATTTTCTGCCATTCATATTAGAAATAGGAAAGCAGACCCCAACACATGAATTCCTTTGGCCTCTGTTATATATACAGAGACAGGATAGGAAGTAGGACTTAAGTCACCTACCTATTTCCTGTATTTTCCTAAATGCTTCTTAATGTCTATCAGCTGAACCATATAGAACAGCAAACTTATCACCACACTTTGTCCAAACTTAGCTCCCCCTCTGGACTTATCTCTGTTAACTGAACGTTAATTTTCCTGGTCTGATTCAAGACTTGCAAGGTCCTTGGCAAGATTTTCTGCCTTCTTCTACACCCATCCACCAGCCCCTGCATCCATTTGGTACCAAACTACCATAATTTTGTCTTTTACAAAGTCTCCTGCCTAACCTTTCAGTTTCACCTTGACAGAACATTCTAGAACCTCATTATCTCACACCTGCACAAAGGGGTCCTACCTAGCACCCTTCCACTTGCCCATCTAATCCCAAACACTCTACGCACACTGCCACTTTCACCATTGCATATCCATGCTTCACAGACACCTGCAAAACACTTCTAATGCAAGACTCAGCCACAACTGAGCCTCTGAGTGTGACATATAGGGGACACGTTGACAAAGAACCACAGGAGGAACCAAAGAGGTGGGTAAAGAACCAGAAGAGGAGACTCCAGAGGAAGGTCAAGACACGGGGGTAGACACCGAAAAACAGATGACAATGGCAAACTTTGCTCCTTCGCAGCCTAAAGTTCTCCAGGTAAATGTCAAAAGTCAGTAAATGCCTTGGGGAGCTCATAGCGAGCCCTGAACCATCTCTGGAGGAGCAGGAAAAGAGATTAATCAGAAATTTGTGTCAACGAGAACAAAAGGCCAGAAGACTGATCTACCCAAGGGTAGCCAAGGTGATACTGAGGGACTCAACGCACAGGTGCTGGGGACTCAGCAGGGTCTGCAGGGCGCATTCCGCGTGGCTCAAGCACTCCGTGGACATGCACTTGGCTCTCACATCCTGATGTTCTTTATCCTGCAAAGTTGTTTATCAGAAGAGAAATTTCAAAAAGAATAAGCCACTTTTCAGTAAATGTCTTGAATTAAACTCCCACTTTAAGGCAACTGCTGAACTTTCCCCAGTGCTGGAGGGTACATATGACATGAAATGTTCTATTTTCCAATTTTCATCTACCAAGTCGTGCATGTGCAAGGTTTAGCACTGTGAATATAAGTTTACTCCTCAAAGTAACAGGCTCTATATTAAATTATGGCCGAAGAGTCTTCATCCTAAATTTCTGATTCAAAAATGGGAAAAACTTCCAAGATACAAAGCTATTTACCAGTATTCCAGTTAAGTGTATAACATAAATAGAAAAATATGAGTAACCGTTGTCACCTTTTCCAGATGTCTCAGAGAAGACCTTCTCTGACTAGAATGTCGTGGAAAATCATCGTAATTCCAGAAAGTGGGGGCTGAGGGGACACACTGCTGAGGGCGAGTCACGGAAAATCACGGTGGCAGCCGGCGCCCCGCCTCAGTTCCCCTCAGGAGAGCGCACTCGCCTGTGTGGAACGCGAAGGGGCCTCCGGGACAAGGGCGGGTGGTCCCCGCGACACCAGCGTCCGCCCAGCGCGCCCTCCCGCGCGGGCCTGGTCCCAGCCCGGCCCAGATTCCCTGTCCCCAGTGGCGGGCGTCGTGAGCCTCCCATGTACCCCACATGGCCGCGCCTCGTCAGGGCAGCGCAATCCCTCCGAGAGGCTCCGGGCGGCTCAAGGGCAGGATCCTCACAGCGCAGGCGCACGCCTCTGCCGCAGCCAGGGGAGGAGCGCGGCAGCTGCGGCGGCCTGTAACCGTGTGCCGAGGAGCCCGCCCCACGCCCGCCGGGCCTCTCCTCCCCCTCAGCCTCTAAGCCCGAAGCAGAGACTTCTGGGCTCCGCTTTCCGAGCCCGTCCCAGAGCCTGGCACGTCCCTTTCCCAGAAGACTAGGTCCTCAGCCCGGCAGGCCTGCGGCCAGGTGGGATTTCCAGGACAGGCCAGTCACCAAGAAGCCAGACGACCAACTGCCCTTCTCTTCGTGCTAAGGTAGACACAGTTGCTTCACTTTTATTTTTAGTGACGTTAAACATGCTCAGGGAAATGTCCTGTTTCCGAGTGAGCGGTCCCGCCTTTTTCTACCGCCTTTTCCGCTTCCAAAGAGGGCCTCTGAATTCCCTGGGGTGCTGTAAACGTTAGGCTGAAATAAGATCATAGGACTTCACATCACACTTCTGAATCTTTTGGAAATTTTAGTGAGAGTTTGCGGCTTGATGGCTAGAATTCTTGGCTCATTCAAAGAAAGCTTTACCAAAGGAGAATTGCCCTGGAGGAGGGTTAAACACTGTCACACAGCAAGTGACAAATGCGAGGGTACTTTGCATTAGAAAAGAAAAACAAGGCGCAGGCCGTTCAATGCTGTAAAGGTGACACACGTGAGCTGCATTGGCCATTCCAGGAAATATCAAAAACACATGTGGTTTCTGAATTCTTCTTACATTTTTGACCACCTTTGATTACACATCCTGGCTTGCAACATTTCATATAATATCTGGAAATGGAGTGAGCTGGCTATAGCAGTATGTGCATTAAAATAAATCTA
Source organism: Cheracebus regulus (assembly GCA_963574635.1). Classification (NCBI taxonomy): domain Eukaryota; kingdom Metazoa; phylum Chordata; class Mammalia; order Primates; family Pitheciidae; genus Cheracebus; species Cheracebus regulus. The sequence goes on from CAUYQU010068853.1 coordinate 37,284, forward strand.
ATGCATGCTAATAATTACTGTATTTGTGTGAAAACTCTAGAGACAGTAGTAGGAAACTTATGATGTAAACCCCTGAAACATTCCATCATAAACTGATTAAGCTGAAAAAAGGAAGTAGTATAAAAAGGAGATAGAATAAATAGTGCCAAAACACACTCTGATGCACTCCTCCCATTTACTTTTCCAGTCAGTTAATTTCTCCTCTGCCTCTCCTTCATTTTCCTGAGTTGTTCTTCACTTTCTGCCCCTCTCCTTCTTCCACTTTCCCCCATGGCAGTGAATCAACTGTGTGACCTCAGCTCTCACACCTGCTGCTGGGAGGGTGTGGGTAAGTCAGAGCTCCCAGCTCACTTTCTCACCTGTACAGCTGGACTGACCACACCATCCTCCCTGGTTATTCTAGAGTGGAACAAGTCACCAATCTGGGAGGTGCACATTTATTTATTTATTTGTTTGTTTGTTTGAAACAGAGTTTTGCTGTTGTTGCCCAGGCTGGAGTGCAGTGGCACGATCTCATTGCAACCTTGGCCTCCTGGGTTCAAGTGATTCTCTTGCCTCAGCCCCCTGAGTAGCTGGGATTACAGACACCCGCCACCAAGCCCAGCTATTTTTTATATTTTTAATAGAGATGGGGTTTTGCCATGTTGGCCAGGTGCTCCTTTATTCTTATAATAAAATGGGAAACCCCCACTATGGGCTGGGCACTGGTATTAGGATTCAGGAGCACAGTTCCTGGGCTCAGGGATCACATAACCTTATGGGAACAGCAACCAAAGAAGAATTTCATGAGGATGAGCTCCATGTATTGTCCTCACTCCAGGCATCTTCCTTTTCCTTCTCTTGCTTTGCATGTGAATGCTCAAGGCCAATGCCAGGTAAAAGGTGAAGTAAGCAAAGGGTGTCTAGAGCATCTCAAACTTCTTTATCTCAACTTTACCTCCCTCTCCAGAGGGACTCTGCTCTTTTCTCCACCCCATCCCCAGTTCTGTGGAGTTCAGCAAATGTTAACTGCACAGTCCCTGTGCAGGCACTGTACCAGGTGCTGAGAAATCAGATAATATCCATGCCATCACCAAAGCCACCCAAACTGCAAACTAGGAAATCCATTGGACTGCCACCTGCCACGGTCATCCTCATTCTAACTTGGAAAGATGCTTTGAGCCCAACATCTAGAAATTTTAACTGACTGCCCAGGGTTTAAATACTACTCCACCGATTATTCATTCTCTCTCTCTCTCTCTCTCTCTCTCTCTCTCTCTCATTTTTTTTAGAGACAGGGTCTTACTCTATGACCCAGGATGGAGTGCAGTGGCACAATCATATCTCAATCTAACCTTGAAATTCTAGCCTCAAGTGATTCTCCCTCATTAGCCTCCCAAAGTGCTGGGATTACACAGGCAAGCCACCATACTTGGCCTGTTTATATTTTATAAAATGTATGATTTCATGAACCATCTAGCAAATATGCTGTACTGCCAAGCCTCAACAGATGGCTCAGCTGGTCCTTAATGAACAAAAGGCAACCAAATGAGAAGCAGACTTATAGTGTTTAGACCAGAGACAAATGTCTATAACTTTCTCTTCAACGAAACTTTAGTGTCTCTGTGCTCTCATTTTGACTAGGCCTTATCTTTGGGCCCTGTCTTTGACCTACCTGGTACAATTGAAGCATGCATCCTTCTAAGTCAGTTTAATGAGAATCCCAAAGCTCTTGGTATCCAATCGCCCTCCATAGTTGATCAGATTCCTCATCCCCTCATTCACGCCTAATCGTCCTTACAAGTCACCTTAGCGAGAGTCCCGCTGCCTTTAATGTCCCCCATTAGTCATTTTCCATCCACTGAACCCCTCCCTCTGCTTGTTGCCTATAAATCCCCAGCATACTTTGTGGTGTTTGTGTTGAGCCCGTCCTCATTCTCTCAATAGTCCTGACATGTATCAAAATAGTCCTGAATAAATCTTCCTTACCGTTTTAACAACTATCGGAATATTTTTTCTTTCATAAACCTTGTGATTAGAGCAAGTCCTGTGCCCTCAATTTTCTCATTCTTCAAATGAAACCCACTTAGAAATATCTAAGAGAGGATCTCTTAGATATTTCCGTTAGCCTGAGTCAACCCAATCTTTGCAAGATTTCCCTGGAATGAGAATTAAACTGGTATAACATGGAAGATTAAACTTAGAGCATTCATATCAAAGAAATAGAATTATTTTGAGATCTCATATCTCAGTTTTTCTAAAAGCCTAATGTTATTATAGGCTCTTCTCTCTTATTGAGGCCTAGATAGAGCTAGGGATAGTCAAAGACACTTTATTAACTACTGTAAAAAAGCTGTAAGTGTAACCAAGTGATAACAAAAATATAGTTCTAACTTGTCTAGTGATTTTTATGAATTAGAAAAACTTCTAAATTCTGATTTAATCTTCCCAAAGAGTATATGATACTAAAACTGTTATTATCCTCAAGTTACATATGGATGGAAAAGTATGTAGAGTGACAACATAAAATTTCTGAAAATATAATTCTGAAAAATAGGACATCTTAGGTAAAAGAGAAACAAAAACAAGAGAGAATAACCTATACGTGAGAAAAAAAATAGAAATCAGTGTTTTCATTGTTAGGCAGGAAAACAAGCTCAAGAAGGTATAATATTAAGTTAAATCACTGTTACAATATTGTCAAATAAGGAGGTGTATATGTCAGTGGGAATCAATGTTCTTGCTTACTTGACTTTTAAACTTATCTTTCTGACCTCTAGACAGACATGATTGTTGGTTGTGCCATTTTTCAGTTTATTCTGAAAGATTTATTTTTGTCAAGATCTTATACATTATGAAATGTACATTGTCTCACCAAGTAAACTTACATAAATCATTTGAATTCGTGCAGAAAGGACTAGAAAGCCCATTTAGCCTGTATAGGAAGCCATTATCCCTGGGCAGTAAACTGAATATTGATCCCACCTCAACACATTTGTATGTTTAAACCCTAACCCCAGTGGGATGGTATATGGAGATGGAGGTCTTTGAGAGGTAATTGGAATATGAAGGTGGAACCCTCATCAACTGGATTAGTGCTCTTATAATGAAGCCAGATAGCTAGTTAGCCCTCTTCCTGCCATGTGAAAATCCAATGAGAAGTAGGTAGTTTGCAGTCCAGAAAAGGGGCCTCACCAGTATTTAGCCATGCAAGCACATTGATCTCATCCTTCTAGTCTTTAAAACTATGAGCAATAAATTCTTTTCATTTATTTCATTTAAGTTCAGAGGTACATGTGTAGGATATGCAGTTTATTACATAGATAAACATGCATCGTGGGGGGTTGTAGTATAGATTATTGGATCACTCCAGTATTAAGCCTGTATCCATCAGTTGTTTTTTCTATTCCTCTCCCTCCTCCCACCCTCTGACTTCCAGTAGGCTCCAGTGAGCATTGTTCCTCTCTATGTGTTCATATGTTCTCAACATTTAGCTCCAGCTTATAAGTAGGAACATGTAGTATTTGATTTTCTGTTCCTGCATTAATTTCCTAAGGATAACAGCCTCCAGCTCCATCAATGTCCCTGAAAGAACATTTTTATGGCCATATAGTATTCCATGATATACATGTATTTTATTTTATTTTTCCAGTCTATCATTGATGGGCATTTGGGTTGATTCCATGTCTTTTGCTGTTGTGAATAGTGGTACAATGAACATACATGGGCATGCGTCTTTATAATAGAAAGATTTATATATTCCCTTGGGTATATACCTAGTAATGAGATTGCTGGGTCAAATGGTATTTCTCTTTCTAGGTCTTGGGGGAATTACCACATGGTCTTCAGCACTGGTTGAACTAATTTACACTCCCACCAACAGTGTATATCTGCTCTTTTTTCTCCGCAACCTCACCAGCATCTATTCTTTTTTACTTTTTAATAATAATCACTGTGACTCATGTGAGATGTTATCTCATTGTGGTTTTAGTTTGCATTTCTCTAATGATCAGTGGTGCTGAACCTTTTTCATATGATTGTTGGCCGCATGTATGTCTTCCTTTCAGAAGTGTCTATTCATGTCCTTTGTCCACTTTTTAATGAGGCTGTCTTTTTCTTGAAAATTTGTTTAAGTTCCTTATAGATGATGGATATGAGACCTTTTTCAGATGCATGGATTGCAAAAATTTTCTGCCATTTTGTAAGCTGTATGTTTACTCTGTTGATGGGTTTTTGTTTATTTGTTTTGCTGTGCAGATGCTCTTTAGTTTAATTAGATCCCATTTGTCAATTTTTGCTTTCATTGCAATTCCTTTTGGCATTTTTGTCATGAAATCTTTGCCTGTGCCTATATACTGAATGGTATTGTATAGGTTTTCCTCTAGGGTTTTTAAAGTTTTGGGTTTTACATTGAAGTCTTTAATCCATCATGAGTTGGTTTTGTATATGGTTTAAGGAATGGGTCCAGTTTCAATTTTCTGCATATGGCTAGCCATTTAATCATTTATTAAATAGGGAATCCCTTCCCTATTGTTTGTTTTTGTCAAGTTTGTCAAAGATCAGATCATTGTAAGTGTGCAATCTTATTTCTCGGTTCTCTATCCTGTTCCTTTTGTCTATTTGTCTGTTCTTTTACCAGTACCATGAAGTTTTGGTTATTGTAGACCTGTAGTATAGTTTGAAGTAGGGTAGCATGATGTCTCCAGCTGTGTTCTTTTTCCTTAGGATTTCCTTTGCTATGTGGGCTCTTTTTTGGTTCTATATAAATTTTAAAATAGGTTTTAGCACTTCTGTGAAGAATGGTAGTTTTAATGAGAATAATACTGAATCTATACATTGCTTTGGACAGTATGGCCATTTTCACAATATTAATTCTTTATATCTGTGAGCATGGAATGTATTTCCCTTTGTTTTTGTCATCTCTAATTTCTTTGAGCAGAGACTTGTGGTTCTTCGTATAGAGATCCTTCACTTTCCTTGTTAGCTGTATTTCTAGGTATTTTGTTCTTTTGGTGGCAATTGAGAATGAGAATGGGAGTTCATTTGTGATTTGGCTCTCAGTTTGCCTGTTGTTGGTGTATAGGAATGCTGGTGATTTCTGCACATTGATTTCATATCCTGAGACTGCTGACGTTGCTTATTACCTTAAGAAGCATTTGGGCTGAGATGGTGGGGTTTTCTAGATATAGGTAGGATCATGTCATCTGCAAACAGAGATAGTTTGACTTCCTCTTTTCCTATCTGAATACGCTTTGTTTTTCTCTTGCCTGATTGCCCTGGCAAAAACTTTCAATGCTATGTTGAATAGGAGTACTGAGACAGGGCATCCTTCCTTTGTTTATAAATCACCTACTCTATGGCATTTTGTTGTGGCAGTACAAAGATATCTTCAAAATAGAATCATCCTACCAAGAAAATTAAAGTTTCTTCTGTCCTACTTTAGGCTTACTCATATGCATCAATTGAAGTTCAGCTCATAATCCTGTGATATACAGGCACCATGATTCTCCATACATAACCTAGGGGCCTTGCATTGTATAAGCACTGTGTATGTCAATGAGTTCTTCAGTTTCTTAATTTAGAGTTTTATTACTCAAACGTTTGAGTTCTCTTAATTTCTTAATCTAGTTTTTTCTTACTCATTTCATCTTCAAAAAGGTTTATGTAATTTCCACTCATAAATATCAAATACAAACTTTTTTTAAAATCGAAGTTTCCTGAGGGTTGGCCAGGACTATGTCTGTTACCTAATGTAAAGCATGGGTGGTGATGGATGATATCAAATCATTACATGTATACCTTGAATATATACTGTCTTTGCCATTTAAATATTTTAAATAATAATAAAAACATAAAATTGAGATGACATATTACTTTTCTTATAATTTTTAAAAGAAAAAGAAAATGCCAATGCCTGCCATCATTTCAAATATAGTAAAGGTACAGAATTTATATTTTTTAAACTGTAGGAAGAAAGTCAAGTTTATGGTAAAAGTTTGTAAAAAGGAAGCTTTTTTATAATACCCTTGTGATAACTATGTTTAGACAAAGTGGGGTGGGAATTAAAAAGTCACATGCACACACTCACTGGGATTAGAAAGTTCGCTTTTTCTCATTTGAGTGATACCTACGTATTTTGTATCTTTCTTTCTCTCCATCCCCTACACAGAACATCTGTGCAAACTTAACAAGGTTCTCCAGGGATTGGGACCTCATGTTTGTTAATGTCTTGAGATATGGAGATGTGTTAACCTGCTTTGAACTCCCTGTAACACACAAAGACTTATACTTATTTCAGCATAATCTTATCTCAGCCTCTGACCTATCCTCTAAGAAGGAAGCAGTGAAGGCATTTCAATTGCCAGGCAGAAGCAAATGGAGCCCAGGCATCTCCACCTCCAATGAGAGCCCAGGAAGACCCCTTTCCATGTAGTTTCTGTAGAGATTAGTGAAACCACAACATGAAGACAATTTGGAATCATAAAATATGGTGAATTTGGCTGATTAAAAATAAATCTTGGTGTCTTCTTTTGGTTCCTTCTCTTGAAGACTTAAGTTTTTATTATTTTGGAAAATGTCTTTTAGCAGCACTCAGAAAGACTACAAAATCTCTTAATGGCAATTTCTTTTCACTTGGGCAAGTTCTTCTGAGTTTTCTTCCTTTGTTAAGGTGAGACCACTTATTATTAATATTTTTATAGTTTCTGAGAAAGGAATGCTTAGATATGTGACTGGATAAAAATATATGTGATATTGCTATTTCTGGAAATTTGCATGCCTTTATTTGTGACTAAGTGCCTGTAAGTATTAAAGAATGATGTTACAGAAGAGTAAACTGATGTTGTACTTATTTTGCTGAGGTCCTCAGTGTTAAGCTGATTGGTTTGAGGGTCTGATAATCAGGGAAACCTATGGGTTAATAGTACAAATCAAAACCATCCTGTCTGATTTGAATTCTGGCCCCATCTCTAACTGGTGATATGTACTTGGGAACCGAGTATACTCTTTGTATCACACTTTTTTTTATTGCAGAGTGGGGATAAAAGTAGAACCTGTTTCGTATGCTTATTGTGTAAATTGAAAGAATTAATCCAAAAGGCATTTATAGCAGTGACAGAACACAGCAAATTTGCAATAATTCTTAGATGTGCTGATAAATCGTCAGCACTCTTGATATTGTATTTTAGATTAAATGATTCCCAAGACTTCATTTACCTTGTTCTACTATCATGAGTTATCAGGCTATAACTTTTCCATAAAGTCACATAATTTAGAGGGACCCAGAGGGCACACATGGTGGGGTTTGAATGTATGCTCGTGCAAAACCTGGTCAAAATAAACACATATCTGAGGGAAGAGGACAATGGGCAGTTAAAAGAAATTCTTAGACAATACTTAGAAGAACATTGGTAGCTTATTATTTGAGGTAGAAAATATATGTTTCAGCCTCAGGTGTGCTTCTTTAAAACTGTGAAGCCATGAAAAGGGCTGGGCATGGTGACTCACGCCTATAATCCCAGCACTTTGGGAGACCAAGGTGGGCAGATCACTTGAGGTCATGAATTCGTGGCCAGCCTGGCCAACATGGTAAAGCCCATCTCTACTAAAAATACCAAAAACTTGGCTGGGTGTGGTGGCGAGAGCCTGTAATCCCAGCTTCTTGGAGGCTGAGGCAGGAGAATCACTTGAACCAGGGAAGCGGAGGTTGCAGTGAGCCGAGATTGTGCTACTGCAGTCCAGCTTGGGTGACAGAGAGATACTCCATCTTAAAAAATAAATTATTAAACAATGAAGATTAAAAGTAAGTGAATACACTCACTTATTTCTTATATAAATTGCATACTATGTTCACCTGTTTTGTGGAGATTAGATCAGAAATGAGTTTAAATTAATAAGCCCCTTCATTTTTCTCCAAATTCCAAAGCATATGTAATATATCCCTATAAATAAACAAATGTGTGCATTCAAATGAACGTCTCATCTCTGCAGTGGAGGCACAGGGATGGCAAGCTTGTGGAGATGCAGATTAGAGGATCTGAGTTCTACATCCATCGCAGCCACTTACTCATCTTGTGACTTTGACAAACTCACTAAAGATGCTGACTTCCTGTAGAACTTCTTTACATGACTATTTAGTAATTTGCTGTCATCATAATATTAGCACATTCTGGAGGATTCTATCATGAACATGACTTTGACAAACTCAGTAAAGACGCTGACTTCCTGTAAAACTTCTTTAAATGACTATTTCACATTTACTGTTATCATAATATTAGCACATTCTGGAGGTTCTATCATGAACTCTCATAATATGAATAGTTAAAGAAAGATGTTAAAATAAAAGTCAATGACTCATTAAAGTTTTGCACTGTACATGTTAGCTCTTTATGTTGTATAAGAGCAACATAAAACAATATATTCTTTATTTGCATGTATGTGAGTCTGTGTGCACATTTGTATTTATGTATTTATTGGTCACTTTCAGAATTTGAATAGGAACTTTTAAATTACAATATGCAAAAGTGTTTTCCAATCTTCAGTATGAATACAAAGAAGGCTTGCAAAAAGAGGTAATTCAGTCCAAAGAATTCCTGAATATATCTTCTGAATGGCATTTGGTGATGTTAAAGAATTAGTGTGTGTTTGTGACTTCATCATGATTCTATGTCCTCAAAGTACATTTCTTCTTCTGTGCACGTCAGTGGTTTAATGCTGACCCCCAGGATGGCTCAGGAGAATGCCAGCACCATTGCAGAGCTGGTCCTTCTTGGGTTTTCCAGTCAGCCCCAGGCTGAGATCCCCCTCTTCTTCCTCTTCTGTCTGGTTTACCTGGTGAATCTCTTTGGAAACACAGCAGTTATCATTTTGGTAGTAATTGATTCCTGTCTCCAAACACCCATGTATTTTTTCCTCTGTCACTTGGCCTTTCTCAACATATTTTACACTACAGCTGTGGTGCCCAAGATGCTCTTCAACCTCCTCGCCTCCAAGAAAGTCATCTCTTACAAATTCTGCCTTGCCCAGACCTACATCTCCCTGTTCATGGGAGCAGCTGAGTACATGATTTTGGCAGTCATGGCTCTAGACCGTTACGTGGCCATTTGTTACCCTCTGTGGTACCTGCTCATCATGAACCAGTCTGCCTGTGTGCAGCTGGCTGTGGGGGCCTGGACCATTAGCTTCCTTGCCTCCGTGGTACCTCTCTACATCACCATAGCTCCCTTCTGTGGCCCTGATGTCATCGATCATATATTTTGTGAAGTACCTGTTCTTCTTCACATGGTCTGTGGTGATACGTCCCTGCAGGAGACCATGATGGTGACAGGTGCATCTGGTACCCTCTTACTGCCTTTCCTCCTCATTATCCTCTCCTACCTACACATCCTGGTTCCTGTGATGAAGATGAACTCAGCTGAGGGCAGGAAAAAAGCTTTCTCCACCTGCAGCTCTCACTTGACTGTGGTGGCCATTTATTATGGGGCAGGAATGTTCATGTACATGAGGCCCAACTCTATACTCAGCCGAGGGTGATAAACTGAGTTCCTTGTTCTATGCTGTCATCAATCCTGCTCTAAATCCTCTGATTTACAGCCTGAGAAACAAGGAGGTAAAAAGAGCCATGAGGAGAGTCTGGAAGAGATGGATCATGTCCCAAAGTCAGAAGACACCATCTTAAGATGCCAGTAGTTAGAATTTACTCCTCATGCTCTCTTTAAGGCTAGTGACATATGTGTGGCATATATTTAACTTAATTAGCTATAAATACATGTAACTCTATGTCAAAATCACTACAAATATATTAGGTCATTCTTCTCTGATAGCATTCTACTGTGACTGTGCCCTTCATGACTTTTATTGGATTATACCCCAGGTATTGAAATTTTCTACGCATCATAAATTCTACCAACAAGCAAGTTTCATTTAATGATAAAAAGTGAAATTGACATTTCCAGGCAGGTTTTCTGACTTTGTAACTTCACATGGCCTCCACATTTCATTATTTCTTGCCCCTCTACTATTCAGGTTCTTTTTTTTTTCTTTATTAACCCTATGTCATAGCATCCTCTTTAGTTACCTATACTCACTCAATATATGTCTACTTTGAAACACTTGTTTCACTAATGGCAGAGATTCTTTCTATAGCTTAGTAAATATAATCAAATTCAACAAATAATTCCATTTCAGAGGAAAAGGCTTTATGACTCTCAAATTCTGGGTGTTATATGAATACTATGGAACATGAATTAGCTTTCCATCTCTAAGCTGGTAAATCCTTATGGTTTTTGTCAAATACAGTTTTTCCAAAATGTTACTGCCCTCCATTCAGTCTGGGCATGTTCAACCACTGCTGATGAATTCCTCAGGCATGTTATTGGTATATGTATTGCAACTCTCGACTCAGTTGTAACCTTCTTCATTAAATCTTTCTCTGAAAAACCAACCCTTTTTACCTTACTGTGAGTTCTTCTTTCTTTGATATAGGACTTTAAACTTCAGCCTATCTCATGGCATGTTTTACTTCCCATGGGTTTTTGACAACCATGAAATCTACTAGGACCATGAATTGAATAGTGACTTACTCCAGAATCTTCACAGTTTAACGATGGAGAAAGTGTGCATGCTGACTTCTACCTGCAGTGCAAGCAAATAAAAGCCCAGAAAAATTCAGGGCCATTAGGAAAGCCCTCTTCCTAAAGATTATTTGAGTCATAAAGAATGAGAAAAAAACACCAGATATACATGTCAAAAGAGAAAATTCAAATGGTGGTGCAGAGTAGGAAAAAACACCAACAATTCCATGAAAATGGTTCAGTGGATCTTGGCTGAACTTCACAGTCTTCTCAAGGTTTGTCCGCATTTTTCTTTTTACTCTTCATAAATGGAGCAGGGACTTGGTACTTTTCTTTAGCCTCCCCTGATGCCAAGTTTCTCATGCACTCTTTGCTTTTTACACTGAATTGGATTATTTTCTGCCTAATTTAATTGTACATAATTTTTGTCTAACTATTTTTAAGTGATAGATGTCATCACTTCATATATGTGTACTTGCCATTGCTCAAAATCATATGTCTTTCATTTTTTATCAGAATAGAGAATATGGCGATTTTTTAATAAATTACATAGTTCAGGGTTAGAGCCCTGATACTACACGTGAAATTCACCTAAGCTTCATTTTCTGAATATGTAATTTATTTAAAGAAAGAAAACACATAACATACTGTTATCAGCAAGGTTACAAGGAAGATTTTCTTTGCAAAAATTTGTAATATGTCTTCAGAAAATCAAATTCTAGTTCTCACGACACTGAATTTTTAAGGCATTTATTCTGTATTTTTAAACCAATATACTACTTTTTTTTTTATCATCTGCAGTATCACTATCAGTTTTCCTTACTCTATGACTATTGAAGTGTGCTTATCTCCATGTAGTCGTATTGAGTTTGTTGTTTTGCAATGCACTGCCTAACTGGTAGTTTTAGGCTGATGACATTACCTCTTTCTAGTGCAGAATCTGACTTCATGGGACATAGGCAAGCAGCTAAACAGCTGCAGACCTGGGAATGAGCTACACTTCTATGGCCCAACTCTTCCACTTTGGGAAAACTTCTGGGAATTCATTACTAGATCTCTAACTTTTAACAAGCAAAGTCTCCTCTGGGAGCAAATACTGATAACGGGATGAGGTTTGAGTGGAGTGCAAGATTTGGTTCCTGTGAAGCTCAATGTATTACTCATCAAAAACTATGTGTAAGGGTTTAGAAGAACACCAGGAGTCGTTTTCTACAGACAATTCTGAGACTTTTTATAGTTCCCCCAACAACATAACATGCACACATGCTCACTCATATGTTCATACATGTGTACACATGTGTTTTTTCTGCTCAGAATACATTTCACCACCTCTGCTCTATTCTTATGCTGCTCTCCTTCTCCAGAATTCTTCTTTCCCAGTACACTCACAAGCTAACTTTCCATCATGCTTCTAAATTGCCATGCCGTCTCACTTCTAAATGTGGTTCTCTCCAATTTCTGTTTATTAGTATTCTTCTGTGTCTGGTGTCCCACAGTTCTTTGAGTCTCTTTGGTAGATTACATTTTTTTAGTTCTGGCATGGTAAATACATTAAGCAATCCTGAATAGTAAGATTCATCTCTATGCCATCATCATATTTGACTAATAAATAAATGAATAAACATGAAAATGTGATCAGGTACATGAAATATACATTTATAATGTAAGATCACAAAAAGAATAAAATTTTAATGGTTAATAATTATTAATGCTAAAAATAACTAAGTATACAAATAGAACTACTGATATAATTTTCATAAAAATAAAGAAGTTTATATTTTCAAGTTATAAGGAAATCTTTCTCAATGTTATATTTCATGCATCTTGGTTGCTTTTTCAAATTAACCATTTGAAGCAATTGATTACTTTCAAATAGTGTGAGGTTCATGTGGGAATTTTGTAGGAAGTGATCCTTGGAATCATCACAGTAATTATTGAATAACACTGGACTAGAGATTGCACACAGCACAGTGAAATTTTAAACATGGTCCCTGCCATTAAAGATAGTATATTTTGTTTGAACAAGTAAAAGTAGAACATGTGGAAAGTGAAATACTCATGAATGACAGTCCAACTTGGTGGTTACATGATGAGGTTCCAACCTTGGGGCTATAAAGTGAGTTTGTATGAAGTAAGGCAGCCAGGGAACTCCCTTGGAAGAGAATTGTGTTAAGTTACACTTTGTAGAAGAAGAAAACGTGGGAGAAGTCATGAAGACAAGTGTCTTCCAGTGGAGAAGTAATTATACTAATTATATATTTTCATAATTTATGTTTTCTTAAATGGCTGCTAAAATTTAGAATGATTTTCATTTTCATGAGGGGAATTGATTAGGATGGAGGGAGCCACTGTTGCTTAACTGTACCTCAAAGAAGCTATAAAAAAAATCAAAATGCCTCAGAGCATCTTTTCCTGCTACAAGTTCTCTGCATTTAATGTACAGTATGTGACTGTCCTCAAATATCACTCACTGGGAGATAATTGTAAGCTCCTAATATTTGTTTACAATGTTGTTTTCAGGACAAGCTATCGTTGAATTGCTTATCCATATACCGTTCAATACTTTGCCATTTCCTAAATTCCGAAGTCTTTATGGGTGAGGTCTTCATTAGTCTCTAATCCAGAGTATGAATGTTTCACTTAATAACACTCTCCATTACAAAGTATGAATGTTTCACTTATAACACTCTGCATTACAAAGCATGAGCCTTAGAGGTTTTGCTACTCTATAAAAATGTGACAATACTAAATTTCAATTCCCCTATTTTTAAATACTCATTCATCTATTCCTTTATTCATTCATCTGAACATTTACCAAGTATTTTCAACCACATACTATATACTGATATGCTTGGTGGTAAAATATATAAAATAAATAAGGTGTTTCTTCCTAATAGTTTCACTGATTAAGTATTTGAGAGGCATAAAAACAAGTAGAAAATAGATTATCTGGGGAGATGTTTAAAACCTGTGCATTAACTACCAAAGGAATAAAGAAGAGTTGAAAGGAATTAGACTTTCAATCTGTTTTATTAGTTAACAAAAAGTATAGAAAAGGAGAAACTAAGGAACAAAAGAAATCAGGATAGATGCAAAAAATGTACATTTAAAGCCTACTAAATCAAGAATTTCATTAAGTATGAATAGACTAAACAGCATCAAATAAAGGCAGAGATAGTCAAGCTGGATTTTTTTAAAAAGGAGACCTAATTTATTCTATATTCAAAGGATTCATTATCAACATACAGGTAAAAAGTAAAAAATTTTGGAAAAATATGTACAATGCACATAGAAAGCGAAAGGCTGATGGGCTAGCCAATGTTTTGAACAAATAGATTTCAAGATTAAGTTTATTACAAAAAAAAAATCTAGATAATTGCATAACAAGAAACTAGATATTCACAAGGAAGGCACAACATTTCAAATTATGTACACATGTAACAGAGCATCAAACTTCATGAAGACAGGGCTACTAAAACTACAAGGAAAATGAACGAATCCACAATGAAAGAGATTTTCACATCCTCTCTTTCAGTAATTATCAGTAAAAATATCATGAAGTATATAGGAGTTACAGACACTAGCAATCAAGTTGGCCTAATTGAACATTAAAACTATGCACTATCAGTATAATATAGGCTTTTAAAAAGTAAAAATAGAAAATTCACGAAGAAAGATCACAGACTTACTCATAAAATGTTTCAACATATTTTGAAAGATTGAACTCATCCAGGGCATTTTCTGTGACCCCAATGAAATTAAATTAAAAATCAATATTTTAAAATGGCATGTATAAAAATCCCCAAATATTTGGGAAGTTGACAATACACTTCTAAATTGACCTTGGGACTAGGAACAAATACATAGAAGAATTACACAATGCATTGAATGTATTTTATTGTTGATAAAAGTACAACACATGATTTGTGGGATGCATCTAAAGCAGTCCGTAGAGGTGAAATTGCAGATTAAATGTTTGCATTAGGGGAAAAAGACTTAAAATCAATTATACATATTTCTGCCTAAGAAAACTAGAAAAGAAATGCATGCCAAAGCAAAAGTCATTTTAAAAGGGAACAATAAGAAAGAAAAGATCAGAAATCAAAATGAAGTGGAAAATGTACACAGTATAGAGGAAGTGAATGAAGCTGAAAGTTGCTTCTTTGAAAATATTAAAATGTATGCCTCTAGCAAGGCTATATAGAAAAAAAAAAGACAATTCAGAAATTACCAATAAAAAGAATAAAGTAGAAATATCACTATAGATTCTACATATAGTAAGGGTAAGATAAGACAGAAATAATTTGGGTCCAAATACAAATTGTAACCAAGTATCCTCAAACAGTGGCTAAAAATAATAGCTATTGTTTATTCTGTATATCCATTGACTGCAGCCATGAGGTACTCTCCCCCAGCATCTCTCATGCAACTAGAGTTAGACCTTGGCTGAGCCATCTCATTCACAAGGTCGGCATCTAGGCTGGGAAGACACACTTCATGTTATGTTTCCATGTACTGAACTCAGGGTGGTTGAAAGTGCTTGTTTGTTTCCTAAGGATAAAATGCATGGATTTTATTTGTACATTTTAACAAGTTTTGAAAAATACATACTCCTAGGTGACCAGAACCCCAATTGAAACATTAAACTTTTCAGTCTTCTGGAAAGTTCACTCACACTCCACTTCTAGTTAATCTTCACTATCTATAGGCAACTGATATTTTTTTGTGTGAAGTCCAAAAATATGCAAAAATCATCTATGGTTTTTGCATATTTTGGACTTCACAAAATTGCATATATATATATATATATATATATATATATATATATATATAATGTAAACTGCTCTGTCTGGCTTCTTCTTTTCAATGTAATTTTTAAAGAGATTAATTCACATGGTTGTAAATGTCTACATTATTATATTTCATTTTTTACTGCCAAATAATAATTATATATATTATAAGGTACAATGAGATGTTATAATACATATGTTTATTGTACAATGCTTCAATTGAGTTAATTAACATATCCATCATCTCACATTAACGTATATATCATTCCTTTGCATTGAGAATATTTAAAATCTACTCTTTCCAATTTTGAAATATGCAATACCTTATTAACTATAGTGACTCTGCTGTGCAAGAGACCGCCTAAACATTTTCCCCTAACTGAAACTTTGCACCATTTAACCAACATCTGCCTTTTTCCCATCCACCCTCTACTGCCCCCAAGCTTCTGGTAGCCATCATTCTATTCTCTACTTCCATTAATTTAATTTTTTTAGATTCCACATGTAAATGACATCATATAGTATTTGTCTTTTTATGCCTGACTTATTTCTCTTAGCATAATGTCTTCCAGGTTTGACCTGCTGCTACAAATGACAGAATTTCTTTCTTTTTAGAAGCCGAGTAGCATTCCAGTGTATATATTAATCATATTTTGTTTACTCATTCATTTTTTGATAGACAGTTTGCTTCCACATACTTTCTATTGTAAATAATGCTGCAAGGAACATGAGAGTGCCGGTGTATCATTTATTTTTAATTGTTGGGTAGTATTTCATTTTGTGGATTTTTCCCAATCTATTTTCCATTCTTTCCCCCCTTATCACTTTCATTGGTTCTGCATTGTGGTTACTATAAAAAAAAAAAACCTATAAATATTCATGTAAAAATTACTTTGGAGACAAATATTTCTACCAAAGTTGCTAAATGTCTGGAGATACAATTGTTGATTCATGAGGTAGATATATGTCTGATTTCATAAGAAACTGACAAACACTATTATCAAGGTTGTATCATTTTATCTTGCCACAAGTGATGACTGATTTATAACTATTTCACACCCTTGACAGTGTTTGCTGTTGTCAATCTCTTTGGTTTTCGTGTGTGTGTCTGTGTGTGTGTGGATTTTTGCATTTTTGTTCTTAGTTTTTCTTCTTGCCATTTGAGGGTGTGCAAAGCAGTATAACATTATGGTTTTAATCTGTATTTGCTTGATTTAAATTGCATATATTCAGCATCATTAGTAATCAATCAAATTTTATGTAAATTTGATTGATTTGCATTTGATTTTAGGTTAATTTGCCATAAGCAGATTTTGTTAAAGAAGTCCTGTTTTTGTTCATGTTTAGTTTCATGTTTTCACTCTAAGGTATCTTTGCCTAACCCATAAAAATATTCCTGTATGCTTTCTTCTGTAATATTTATATTATAGTTTTTACTTTTATATATGGATGGATTGTCCATGTTTAATTATTTTATATAAAATGAGATGGTGGTGGTGCTTGTGTGTGTGTGTTTGCTTATGCAGTTGTTCCAGTATGATATATAGAATACCCTTTCTGGCCTTTTTGAATTTTTTTCAAAGCTTTGTTCAGCGTCAATGTCCATGAACTTGTAGCCCTATTTCTTCACCCTCTCTTCTCTTCCATTTGTCTGTTTATCTTTATAAATATTCACACTGTCTCTATGACTATAGCTTTAGAGTAAACATTAACAGCAGTTAGTAGCACTTTACTAACAGAATACTTTTAAAATTTTTTTCAGAGATTGTTTTGACTATTCTTATTTCTTTGTGTTTTTAATATACATTTTATAATTAGCTTGCCAATTTCTTCAAAACAGGCATGTTGCAATTTGATTTAGTTGGAAACACATCTCATTCATTAATTTTTTAGTTTCAATTATTAAATTATAGAGTTTCCTTTCTTATAATTTATTTTATATATTTTGTAGAATTTTTATATAAATGAGTCTATAGATTTTTTTCTAGTGGTATCTTTGGTCTAAATATTAGGAAAATTCTGTCCTCATAAAATGAGTTGGAATGTATGCCTTTGTCATCAGTTTTCTGGAATGCGCTATGTGGAATTGGAACTATTTCTTACTTAAATGTTTGGTAGAATTCACCATTGAAGCCATGTTTACACTGAGTTTTCTTTGGGGGAATGTTTTAAATTAACTACAAATTCAATATCTTCATTATAATTGGAGTATTTAGATCATCTATGTCTTCTTCAGTGAGTCTTATTCATTTGTCTTCTAAAAAAATGTATCTAACATAAATTTTATAAATTAGATAATTTTTTTTGGTTTTTGTTTGTTTGTTTTATTTTAAGTTCCAGGATACTTAGTTTTTATTTTTATATATAGGTGTGTTATCCATGTTTAATTATTACATATAAAATGAGGTGGTGGTGGTATTTGTGTTTGTTTTTTGTGCGGGATATGCAGGTTTGTTACGTAGGTAAATGTGTGCCACGGTGTTTGCTGCACCTATCAACCCATCACCTAGGTATTAAGGTATTAAGCATGCATTAGCTGTTTTTCCTAATGCTCTTCATCCCCCCTACCCAACCCCCTGACAGGCCCAGTGTGTGTTGTTCACCTCCCTGTGTCCGTGTGTTCTCATTGTTTAGCTCCCACTTATAAGTGAGAATATGCAGTGTTTGGTTTTCTGCTCCTGTGTTAGTTTGCTGAGGTTAAGCACTTCCAGCTTCATCCATGTTCCAGCAACGGACATGATCTCATTCCTTTTTATGGCTGCATAGTATTCAATGGTGTCTATGTACCACATTTTCTTTATCCAGTCCATTATTGATGGGTATTTGGGTTGATTTCACATGTTTGCTATTGTGAATAGTGCTGCAGTGAACATACACATGCATATATCTTTATAATAGAATGATTTATATTCCTTTGGGCATATACCCAGTAATGGGATTGCCTGGTCAAATGGTATTTCTGTTTTTAGATCTTTGAGGAATCACCACACTGTCTTCCACAATGGCTGAAC
This sequence comes from Cheracebus regulus, assembly GCA_963574635.1. Lineage (NCBI taxonomy): Eukaryota > Metazoa > Chordata > Mammalia > Primates > Pitheciidae > Cheracebus > Cheracebus regulus. The sequence continues at coordinate 55,635 of CAUYQU010068853.1, forward strand.
TAATTTACATTCCTACCAACAGCATATAAGCATTCCTATTTATCTATAACTGGCCAGCATCTGTTGTTTCTTGACTTTAATCACCATTCTGACTGATATGAGAAGGTATATCATTGATTTGATTTGCATTTCTCCAGTGATCAGTGATGTTGAGCTTTTTTTCATGTTCGTTGGCTGTATGAATATCTTCTTTTGAGAAGTGTATGTTCATGTCCTTTGCCCACTTTTTAATGGGATTGGCGTTTTCTCTTGTAAATTTGTGTTCCTTGATTATTTCCAGTTTTGACAAAGAACATGGTTCACATGTCCTGAATCTTTAAAAAATTAATTGAGACAAAATTTTATGTCCCAGGACATGATCTATCTAGGTGAATCTTCCATCTATTCTTGAAATGAAGATGCATTCTGCTGTTTGGGGACAAAATGTTTTTAAATGAAAGATAAGTTGCTTAATAGATTTGCTCCAGTCTATTTCAATCTTACTATCTACCTGTTGTATCAATTATTGAGAGAGGCATATTGAAATCTTAGACTGTAATTGTAGAACTTTCTCTTAGCATACCTCTTTACTCTTTATAGTTTACCTTTAAATTTCTATACATCTTTTATTTGCATATATTCAAGCTCTCTATTATTAGAGGTATTATCAAGTGGGGTTATGATACCTTTTGAATGTTGACTTTCTGTCATTGTAAAATGTTCTTTAACTGCTAGTATAATTTTCTCTAAACTCTACCTTTTCTCATTACTGTAACCACTATACTTTCTTTCTCTAATGCTAGTATAATATGTATTATTTCATCCTGCTCCTATTAAGTGATTTGCATCCTTATATTTAAAGCACGTTTGTGGTAGGCAGCATATAGTTAAGTCTTGTCTTTAATCTAACAATCTCTGCCTTTTGAGTTCTTCAGACCGGTCACATTTATGATCGTTGATATGGTTAAAGTTAAGTCTATTTCTGTTATCTTGCAATTCGTTTTATATTTGCCCAACTGTGCCTTCTTACCTCTTCATACATTTTGGTCCTCTGGCATTGAGAGGGGAGACCCCCTCCCCCGCTCTTGCTTCCGGCCTCCGCCTCCTTCTCCCCTCTGGACGATAAGGAGGGTGAAAAAAAGAAATAAAATACCAAAGAGCTGGGAAAATGACTCCCTTTTCAGTTCCCAGCGTCTCTGCTATCTGAAAGCCTTGAAAGAGATGCAAATGGATGTTATGCCTACTGGCTGGAGCTGGCACTGGGTCATGCCCCCACGTCTGCACGGCCCAGCCTCCCTCCTGGACACACCTCTGCCAACAAATAGCTTAGGACCTTTGTCTTGTCTCTGTAAGCCCCTTCACCTGCCTGTTCCCGCTTGCACTGCATATGAGCTAGCAAATCAATGAAGCCAAAAGACTGTAAGGTCAGAAGTCCAGCCCATGGACAATGTCATAGTTTCATCCCAGTTTCCCCTTTAGCATTGTAAGCCTATAAAAGTGGAACGAAGCTCCTTCTCAGGGAGCTCTGTGAACGACGCTGTAGTCCCCTGCAGCTACTGGCCGAATAAAAAGCTACTTCCTTCCTCAGTTCAGTGTTTGAGGGGTTTGCTTCTCGCTGCCCCCGCTTCAGCATTTAACGCCTAGGTGAAAGATACTCAGTGTTGCTGGTAGTAGTATGCTCTTACCAAAAGTAGGATGTCATGACACCTAGGGAAATTACGTAGCTTTTTGACAGCTCTTCAGGATGAAGTGATATTAAGCTTGATGAGGTGCAAATATAATGTAAGAACAAAACCTGTAAAATATTTAAATGAGTAAATAATTCAAAAGTTGTTGCGATATCTAAATGATGGCTAGATAGCTTTTAGGAATACACCCTAATTGAGCATGAACTTCAGAGTTTAGTGGTTTCTTGGCTACATGTTGGTGTCTGCCTGGGAGAAATTAAGAACCTACAGTTTGCTTTTCACTCATTTTTAACATCATTGACCTTGTATATGACCAGTGATGGTAGAGACACCTTGGCATCTATATGATTTAATAAACCTGGCATTGGCAGTAATAGTTAAGCAATTCAAGACAAACGAGTATGATCAGTAACATTCTTCTCCAATGAAGTAGTGACATGTAGTGTTACCATGCACCTCAGTCCACTGTGTTAACTGCTAAAATCAGGATATTCTCATTGAAATATTATGAAGTAGTGTATAAAAATCTGGATCAAAAAATCAACTTATAGGCATTATATATTGAAATCTTTTCTGTCACTTGAAATATACAAGTACTTTTAATTATAATCAGTATCAAATAGGAAAATAATTTTAGCATTTTTTTTTTTAGAAAAAGAGAGAAAAGGAGAAAGAAACAGCAAAAGAAAGGGAAAAAAAAGAATGAAAGAGAGAGAGAAAGAGGGAGAGAGAATGGGATTCTTGTTTTATTGCCCAGGCTAGAATACAGTATAAAAATGGGTATTAAAAACCTCTTCTATGCCAATAATTGTGCTTAACAATGGAGACAGGAAGGAATAGGGGATGAAAATAACAAATAAACAGACAACCAATATTTTATTTAAACCTGTGAAATGCTATGCAATTGCTGGGGAGTAATTTACTTCCAATTATGTGGTCACTTTTAAAATAGGTATAATGTGATATTGAGAAAAATGTATGTTTTGTGGATTTGGGGGAGAAGAGTTCTGTAAATAGTTGCTAAGTCTAGTTGTTCCAGGTCTGAGTTCAAGTCCTGGATATCCTTGTTAGTTTTCTATCTCGTTGATCTGTGTAATATTGACAGTATAATGTTAAAGTCTCCCACTATTACTGTGTGGGAGTCTAAGTCTCTTTGTAAGTCATTAAGAACTTGCCCTATGTATCTGGGTGCTCCTGTAATGGGTGCGTATATATTTAGGATCGTTAGCTCTTCTT
>CAUYQU010068854.1:0-53122 GCA_963574635.1 Cheracebus regulus
AGAGGGGGAGGGGAGGGGAGGAGAAGGGGAGGAGAGGGAGAGGGGAGGGGACAAGAGGGGAAGGAGAGAGGAGAGAGAGGGGAGGGAGGGAAGAGAGGGGACGGAAGGAAGGGAGGGGAAGGAAGGAAGGGAGGGGAGGGGAGCGGAAGGAAGGGAGGGGAGGGGAGGGGAAGGAAGGGAGGGGAGGGGAGGATCTGTCTCACTCCAAAGGCCTTATTCAGCCCCCATGTCTCCTGTCCCTGGGATTCTGCTCCCACTTGGAAATTCAGGACTTCAGCTCCTTGAGAACTTCATCCCTTTCCCATCCACACCACGTCAAGCATCTCTAAAATCCAGGATTTGTCTCACAGGTGTTCATGATAGGGTGCTGCCATTTTCCAATTATCTCTGACTGGACAGTTTAGTTCCCCATTCTGCCACTTCAAGAGGCACCAAGATCTCCTGCTGAATGCTGTTAATACGCAACTGTCATAGGTGCTGGCGCCTCACCAAGTGCATCAAGTTTTTTTCTTCCACCAGACATGCTGCTGAAGATCTCTGCTAAGCACCATGACTAAACAGCCAGAGCCCTCGAAGTACCACAATGTCACAGTAATCTGTGGAGAAATGGGCCTTCTCATCCGGATGTGTTACCCTCTGTTAGAGGTGTCCCAAAGCAGTGTTGCTCCTGCTTCCATTGTCTTATAGACTTGAGTGGGAGAGCTCTTTCCATTTCTAATATTTTGGTTTTTTCACTTATGTATCTCTTTCTCACTCTAGGACTCAGGCATGGATTGTTGCTATATCTACCTTGTCATATTTGTTGATGCATTTCATAAGTGGTTTAGTGCTTGGTGTTAAAGAGTGCTTCACTGAAAAGTTAAATCATGTAAATGGACTAGGGAGAATTGAAATCGGCCATAAATTGTTGAAATCAATCCAGAAGTCATTTTGCAAAAGGTTTCATGGGTACACTGCTGAAGACCAAAGCAGTTCCCATTTTTAGTTGTTTACTCTACCGTCTCATCATTACCGTAACTCAGCTACTTTCACTGTGCTGATAACCTCTAGGCATCTTTCTACTTTGTTCCAAACACCAGGCTATGGATTCTCTTCCCGTATCTCCAGGTCAAATTCCTAAGGAAGTAACTGATTGGTCAAACTAATTACCATTGTTCTTGAATCGACATTTGTGCCACCGCCATGTCATGGACTACTGATCTACTTTTGGGTCAGCAGTAGCCTCAAGGTAGTATCATATGGTACCAGCAAAAATACATGCAGAAGAAACCTGCTATAAGAGGTCTGTAGGAGTAGCAGGCAGGCATTCTCAGGCAAGATTGTCCCACACTAGGAAATGAGAATTTCTGTACCCAGTAACCTTCAGCACAGACAATGAACTGAGCACATGGTAAATTCTCAAACATTATTTTTAGCTCCATTACTTAAAAAATAAGTCTCACTTCCTTCATATCACATTTAAGTCCATTTAGGATAAACCTCAATTTACCTTTCCAGTTTTATTGATTATTTTTTCTTGAATTCTCTATATAGCTCACATTTGTTAAGTACTAACAATATGTCTGGTACTTTTCTAAGATTGTTACATGGATTTAGTAATTTAATACTCAACAACACAAAGTATTATTAGTCTTATTCTACCAACAAGAAAACTGAGGCTCAGAGAGGTTACCTGCACAAGGACATGTATTAATAGTAAATGATTGAACAGAAATTCGAACTTAGGTAAATGGCTTCAAAGTCCAATATCTTAATCACTAAGCCATACTGCTTCTCAAAAATCAACCAATATTACTAGCATAATAAAAATAGGTATTATGAGTGATTATTGTGTGGTGTCAGGGTTCAGAACACCACACCCTAAAGTTTGGTCCTTTGACATGCTGAGTACTTTAAACTGAAGGAGACTGGGAAGGTTTCAGAACAAAGGTCTCTCTGAACTTCTTTCTGTCTTCCTCTCTTCCTTCCCTGGTCTCCCCAAGTGGGTCTCAGAATTTAGAATTCCTTTCCCCACAGCAAGCCATAAAACCTAGTAAGGGACGGGGTGCAGTGGCTCACACCTGTAATCCCAGCACTTTGGGAGGTCAAGGCAGGTGGATTGTTTGAGGTCAGGAGTTCAAAAAGAGCCTGTTCAACATGGTGAAACCCCATCTCTACTAAAAATACAAAACTCAGCCAGGTCTGGTGGTGGGTGCCTGTAATCCCAGCTACTCAGGAGGCTGAGGCAGGAGAATCACTTCTACCCAGGAGGTGGAGGTTGTGTGAGCCAAGATGCACCACAGCACTCCAGCCTGCAAGTCAGAGAGAGACTGTCTCACCAAAAAAAAAAAAAAAAAAAAAAAATCTTGTAAGGTGACTTTCTGACCTTCCCTAAGTTTCTGTGTGAAGTATGGTCACAAAAAAAATTTTCTGGCTGACCTCAATTGAAACTAGGTCATAAAACTCTCATTCTAGAGAGTTCTTGCCCAGTATTAGGAGGCCAAGAATTTGAATAAAGTGGCCTTGCTAGGCTCTCCCCTCAGTTTATTGTCATTAGATGATGCCCCTTTTGTCCAATCATGTTTCACCAAAACTATCCACTCCTTTCACCAGATTTATCATAAAGAGACCACTTCTCCTGGGTCTTTGTGTCTTGATTTCTGAAGACTCCTCTGTCACATAAAACGTTATTAAATGTGTTTTATGCCTTTTCTTGTTAATTTTTATTACTTATTTTTGATACAATGTCTCACTTTGTCACCCAGACTGGAGTGCAGTGGCACAAACATGGCTCACTGCAGCCTCGATCTCCCAGGCTCAATCTTCTCCCCTCATCCCAAAATAGCTGGAACTACAGGCACCCATCACCACACTCTACTAATTTTCGTACTTTTTTGTAGATACAGGGTCTCACTATGTTACCCAGGCTGGTCTCAAACTCCTGGGCGCAAGTGATCCGCCTGCCTTGGCCTCTTAAAATGTTGGGATTACAAGTATGAGCCACCTGCGCCCGGCTTCTTTCTTTTTCATAGGAATGTCAGCTGTGAACCTTGTGGTGAGTGAAGACAGGATTATTTTTCTTGCCCTTATTATGCCGAACTATGGACTAAGGGTTCTATTATACATACAGTACTCTAACTGGTGTTTTTACCCTGTTGCCATTGTAAGTAAACATATGCATCACAATACATAGCCAGAAACAAAGCTATAACATTTCCTCTAAACACTACTATAGCTGCACTCCACAGGATTTTTAAAACTATGTTCTGTCTTTATTATTCAGTTAAGTAGATCTTCTCATTTCTATTGTGATTTCTTCATCAGTCCTTGAAATATTTGGGGTACTGATCCGATTCCAGGCGTGGAGATATTTAGTTGTCACTCTGGTTTAACTCTACTGTGGTCAGAAAACATGCTGAATGGGGTCTGTGTTTTGATTGCGCGGGGTCTTTCCTGATGGCTCAGGATGTGCTCAATGCTGGTGTATGTTTCATGTGCATCAGGGTTTTCTCTCCAACTATCCTGCTAAGAGCTGCCTTCAGCTTTGAAAACCTCAAAGGTCCCTTCTGACACTAAGTGCGTGTAATTACAAGCATAAACTAAACGGTAATTACCTCGAACTTTTCTTCCTGTTAACTCTTTTCCTCTTGATTTTTCAAAATGCAGCAACTATTACTTCTAATAAAAAAAAAAAACAACAGAAAAAGAAAAAAAAATGTACTTTTTTTCTCCTGTAGCTCTGTGCTTTCGGCTCTTCTCACAGGCAAACGAAGACCCCGGGCGCAGCCAAACCACCTCGCAAAAGACTCGCGGGCGCCCCTGCAGACACGAGAGCACGCCCTCTCCCTTCCCAGAGAGGGCTGAGGGGCTGGGCCTCCGCGGCGCGCTGACGTCAGAAGAGGCTGCGACGCCGCCGGGTCTTCCGCGGCGCTGACGGCTGAGGCCGGTGTGTGAGCGGAGCCCGGCCCTGGGCAGAGGGGCGCGGTAGGACCTCGCGCAGCGTCCGCGGGCTCCGGGGCGGGGGCTCCAGCCGCGAAGCCCCCTCCCCGGGGAGGCGGCGCCTGGGCGAGCTCCCGAGCCAGGGAGCGGCGGAGCCGGGAACGATGCATCAGAAGCTGCTGAAGAGCGCGCATTACATCGAGCTGGGCAGCTACCAGTACTGGCCGGTCCTGGTGCCCCGTGGCATCCGCCTGTACACCTACGAGCAGATCCCCGTGTCCCTCAAGGACAACCCGTACATCACCGACGGCTACCGGGCCTACCTGCCGTCCAGGCTGTGTATCAAAAGGTACGGTCTGGCCGCCTCCGCCTGGCGTGCCTCCTTCTCACCTACACCCCTTTTGTTTGGTCCCCCTGCCGCTTTCCCCGCCTTTCTACTTACCCATCATTTCCCTGCCGTCCCATCCCTTTCATCCCTTTTTGCTGCCTCTTCTCCCCCTTTATCTCCCCTTACCTAGCCGGGGGATTTGATCCACGGAATAATCATGATAGATACAGTGATCATAATTATAACTTTCCTATGTCGCTTTGTTGTTTACAAAGGGCTTTTACATCCTTTTTTTCGGTTTGTTCGGCTCATTGAGATATATGTTGGAATGAGGCTGAGCCATATTTGCCCAGTGCATATCTAAGCTTTGCTTTCTTTTTAGAGCAGCACTGTGGGAATTCAGTTGCTTTGGGCCAGATAAATGCCTGTATAATAGGAAACAAGTTAACATATACACCCGACACTTACTCATTTAGCAAATACTTATGGAGCCCATGCTGAAAAGAAAGTAGACATGGCCCTTGTTCTCATGAAGCTACTAAGGTGTAGCCTGGGTGACAGGCATTAAAGAGAGAATTGCACAATTACATAATAACCACTGTGGGAAAAATGCTGTGTAAGAAAACCACTGTGGTAAAGAGAGCCCATAACGGGCAGCCAGCCTCCACTAGAGCACCACAGAAGCATCTCTAAGAAAGAAATTTATTTATCATTCTAAATCTTTAAAACCACAGTCCCTTGAAAACCTATGTTTAAAAAAACAAAACTGAAAAATAACTATTCTAGTTCTTGGAGTAACTCGGTCCAAACTCACCGTCTGTACTAAAATACAAGACCTCTGCTTTAGGAGAATTAAGATACAGATGTTGGTTAGCTCCAGGTCACTATAGTGGCAAACCCTAGCGCCAGAATGTGGGCTGTTGCATTGTTTAAGCAGCAACCACGTCTCATTCTTGATTTTTGCAGCATTGTCTTTTCCTATCCTTCTTTCCTTTTGTCCTGCCATGAAAGTGTTCTGTGACTCATGGTCACAAGGTGACATCACTGCCCATCTTGGCTTGAATGGATGGCCCTTAGGATTCACAACTTGAAGCTTAATTACCCTTTTCCTCCCCAATGCCTCCTGTGCATGAGTAATTATACCGCTGGGTTCTGCTGTGGATCTGGGGTTCCATAAGAACAGGGCAAGCAGTGAATTGCCTTAAATATTTTCTACCCACTAGCGGTAGTCCTCTGCATTCTGATGTTAGGGTCCGAATCTCATAGAGTGGAAAATGAAGTATAGAGCATTAGATCTTGAGCTGTTGAGTCAAAAACTTTAGCATCCAAATCTGCCACATAACAGTTCTGGGACCTGGAGCAAAATGTAACCTCGCTGAGCCTCATTATACCCACATGTAAAAATGAGGGTAGTCACGGTATCTGCTTCTAGAGGTAAAAAGGATTCAGTGAGATTCTGTATGTAAAATGCTATACATGGCCTGGAACCTAATAAGCCCTGAATAAATGGTGATTGTTGTCATCACCAATGATTTTGAAGCTGAACAGATAATGAAGATGATTATTGATGTTAAAACTGAACAGAATACGAAGATGTGGTGCTGAACTCCTGTTAACTTCAGTAGGGATAGCACCAGGTTTGAAAAACGGAAGAAGAGACCCAAAGTCAGTAAACAAGACATAGGGTTTTGCTAGGGTGATTTGTAGACAGGTCCAGTGGCAGTGGGCTGGACAGGAGAACCTCTGCCAGCTGAAGAAAGCATGCAATTTATATGGCATTTTACTTATCACCTTTCCCCCAACAACCTATACCTGGTAATCTTCATTTACAAAACAAAAGGCATGTACAGTCAGCATTCGAGATGGGACAGGGGCTCAGATGTTCTTCATACATAAGGAATGGATCTAAGGGTTGGCCATGGTTGGAACTGTAAACACACATTCAAGTGTGTTTTCCATGTAACATTCTCAGGGCATGCTTAAGCTACATCTGTTAGGTGAGGCACCTAACTTTTCTTCCAGTAAGAGTAGATTCTTTATTGCAGATGTTCTTGCCTTCCCACCAGCTTTATCTTTTCCTAGTTCAGCCTTTGCCCTCCTCTCTCCTTTTGGCTTTCAGGAGTGACCGGGACAGATTTTGTATGTAATCTGAGGAGGTTTTGTATGTCCTAGCAGTATTGCCAATCCTTTGTTAGCTGCAAGGAACATAGTAAGGTTGTGCCTCCCAGTTCAGTTAGGTTATACTGGATTTCAAAAAACGAAAAGTTCTGAGGTAATAGGCAGAGCATAGTACTGATTGTCAAAACAGTCCTGTAGTTAGATGTTTCAAGCACATTCGTGTATCCCTTCCCCCAGTTATAAATTGTCTTTACACTTGATGCTTGTACATGATGAAGCCTGAAATTCATGATCCAAGATTCACTTTATTCTTGATGATCATTTGACAGTTTTGACACCTTGCTATGTACATCATGTATTTGGCCTTCACTGATTCAGAAATCCTTACTAGTAAGTGTTGACATATAACTAAATTTGTAGTAGACACTATGGTTCTCACTTTCATTTTTATAAGAAATGAACTTAAGATAAATAAAATAAGTAGGAAATTCTATTTTTTGTACAAATGAGAAAGTGAGAACCATAGTGACTCCTACACATTTAGAGTTATATGTCAGTGCTTACTAATAAGGATTTCTGAATCAGAGAAGGCCAAAATCGTAAATTTAGGCAAAAATACTGTATTTTACAGACAAATGCAAGAGTATTTTAATCTTTAGTCATGATGTCACCTTTCAGTAAATAATCAGATGAGTCCTATCCACATCTGGAGAACCATTTCACAAAAGTAAGAAAGGAGCTGGAAGAAACTTGCAGTAGCATCTAATGTAGCTCCATTACTTTATAGATGAAGAAACTGAAGGCCAGAGAGGTTAAGTGACTTGTGTGGGGTGGAGACAATGAGCCTCTTGACTAGGGTTGGTCCACTCTCCAACAACCTGTGCTGCCAAGATGAGTTAGCCAGGGCATTTTGAAAGAAGGCACATAGTACCCATATTAAAAGTAAAGTCCTGTTGTTTCTAAAAAGGAGACACTTGTGCCACCTAGAAACTAGATTGGTTTTTAAAACATCCATAGCAAAGTTGTTACACCATGCTTATCTTAAAGAACCTTTCCAATGGATCAATATGTATTTATTTTGCTTAAGTCTGTTTACTTTTGCATTTGTATTTAATGAATTCTAAGAAAGTATTTCAAGTTCATGCCTAACCTTGCACTGACCAGGTTTTCAGATACATATTATTGATAGAATATGCTAGCTAACATCCAGATTTCCTCTACACATTCGTTTCTCGAGACTTTTAGTCTATAGACTAAGCTGAGCAAGGCATTGTGAACAGTGGTGTCATAAAGATGAATGGTACTGACCATTAGGGGGAGTTGATAGGCTGGAATTTGTGTGTAAATCTGTTAATACAGAGAAGGAAATGGTAAGTATGATAATAGAAGTGAGCACCCAAAAAACTGTGGTCCCAGGATTGGTAGAGTTGTGGAAAAACTTAGAATAATTTAATTAGATAATATATCAAACTTAGAAACGTACAGGTGGGGTAAGAGCTTAAAGGAGCAAGTATTAGGTAACTCCTCAAAATTGTCCCTAACCTTTGAATGTGACAGTAAGTTGGCCAATGTGAATCTCAGTTCCATGTCTGTTTATTTTGCAGTTTGTTTATTTTATCTAATGAGACAGTAAACATCTGGAGTCATTTGTTGGGTTTCTTTCTCTTCTTCACCCTGGGAATATATGACATGACATCTGTGTTACCTTCAGCAAGTGCATCTAGAGAAGATTTTGTAATTTGTTCTATTTGTCTGTTCTGCTTCCAGGTAAGTCATTTCACAAATACTGCTATTGGTAAACAGAACTTTTGTCAGGCAGGCTTGGTCAGGTGACCTTACCTCAAACCTACCACTTGTTTTAAGAGCCCCAGAATGGCATGTAGGTCAGCGTATTCATTTTCATAACCTAAACACCAAAACGGTCTGTTCTTATGAGAGTATGTTTGAAATCCATTAAATTACAAAGACTGAGAAAACCTTCTTTCTTTCCTCTTCTTTTTGGGCACCTCTGCTTTGAGATTAATTTAAAAAGTTGGAATCTTTGATTGCATTCTATTATCTGGCTTACGTACAACACTAATGTTTACTTAAATCTTGTTTGGGAAGATTTTTCATCTCTTCCCTGTTTGCGTCTGTGATTTTTGTATTTGTTATTTCCATACTGTATTTTACTGTCCTTTTTGCTGGTATTGATTTTTTGTTCTGTTGCTTTAATGTTAATTTCCTTTGAACCCATTTGCCTGGCTTGAAATACTTTCCGTTTCTTTTCCTCTCTACCTCTTGTATTTGTTAGTTCCATAGCACTGGCATTTTTTAAGAATCTGTAAAAATGTCTTTAAAAGTTATATTTAGTAGATTTCAAACAGATAATTTTCAAGAAGAAAACAAATATAGGCCATACTCCTGTTGACATTTAAAACAACTTTTTTTTAATGCAGAGAATATAGAGAAACATAAAAATGGAAAGAAAAACAAACTTATTATCCCTGTTTCTCATGACAGATACAGACCAGCATTCCCTGCAGTTAGCCTGTTGCTGCTGAGTTTGTGAGGAGAACCTTATAACTCAGCTGCACAAATGTTGCTTTCGTTGTATATCATTTTATTTCAGAGTGTCATCATTTTACTCAAGTTTAAACTTTGGACCTAAATGACCAAGAAACACAGCAAAAAACAAACAAACAAACAAAAAAAAACTCTTTTCCGCTTTTCTAATTTCAGTTTTTAGAATAATATTTTAATTTTCTTTGAGGGAAAGCATAATCTATTTTTGTTATTAGAAAATTATTTTTTCTTCAAATTTTTTTAAAAATACACTTTCTGAGGTCTTTGTCCTGATTATAGCTAAAATATCCCTTACAATCCATAACCAATTTTATAATGGAAATAAAGCAATTTCTTTTCAGTTAAATTTTTAGGTGTATCTCAGTATAGATTAACATGCTGTTAATAATCATTAAGTTAAAAACTAGCTTATATTCTTGTTAGTTGTATGCATAGTATCTACTTTGAGAATCCCTGCTCTTTTCCTCTATCCCTAGGCCTATTCTTTATGCCTTCACCACCTGCCACAACTGATGTTAGTTCAGAGAATATATTAATTTCAATATTGACCTAACAAAACAATACATTGCAAAACTAAAAGGATTAAATAATGACAGCAATTGCCAATAAAGAAATAGAGCCAAAGTATTACAGTGACTTTCCCAGGATTATTCAGCAGGGTGGTAAGATCCTGTTCTCCTAATTGCTAGTGCAATGATCATTGTTATCATACATGCTGTACAACTTACTAAAGACAAATGAGCACATCTTCCCTACTTGAAAAGACTACTTCTTTTTATCAAATTATAACTTGTTCACCTGAGTTTTCCAGATTCTTAAGGTCAGTGGACAGTATAGTAAACCATAAATACATTTATTAATGTAGATTTACATTTAATATTAAAAGATATAACATTTTTCTAACTCCTATGTTTCTATGTGCTTTAGTGCTTTCCTCTCAACCAGATTAACAGAGTACATTCTGAACAAGAGAATGTAATTCAGGGGCTTTGAACCTTCCTGGGGCATTTGTATTTTGGAGAAGAACATTAGAATACAATAATGCCTTTCACTAGATTTAATCCATTTACATTCAGTTAACAAATATTTATTGAATGTGTCCTATATACATCCAGACATTATGCTAGGCATCAGTAAAACAGTGCTAAACAGAACCAACTTGGTGTAAACATCAAGCCACTCGTAGGAGAGCAGAAGAGACAGTGAGGCAGGGCATTTGAGCAGAAAAAAGAAGCAAGTCTCACTTTCTTAGCACTTTTTGGACTTGCAGGTGCTGTTTTTTGTGGTTGAAACCTAGGAGAATGAGAAAGATAAGGCTGGAGTGATTGGCAGGAATCAAATCATGAGGGATTTTGTTATGCCAAGGAGCTTAGATATGGGATGTAACACTGTAATTATCTGTCTGCTTTGATAGAGTGAGATACTCCATAGAAGGGAACTTTCCATTATAACTGAAATATACCCAATTTGCCAGATTGTCTTTCAGTCCATTTTTAAAGGAACTCTAAAAATAACACATTCCTTCTTAAACAGGGCATACTAGGTGTGGGTTAACTTCAAAACCTGGGGTTTTCTGTTAACACTATTTATTTTATTTTTACTTAAACAGGGCATACTAGGTATGGGTTAACTTTTTAAAACCTGGAGTTTTCTGTTAACACTATTTTTTATTTTACTTAGATACCATAGTTTTTCTTCTTTTTCTTTTTCACAATGAAATTAGCTTTATTTTTGTTTCTAATTATTACAAGATATAATCATGTAGAAATTTAAGCAAACAAATTTATGGAAGAAAAAGTCACTTGAAATTCCACTTTTCAGAGGTATTCACATTGGACATTTGCGTCAAACAACGAGTTTAACCCAAATGTGTATGTTTGTGTAAGCATAGCTATCTTTCACCTGCCTACCTGCTCACTCACTTACCTGTCTGCCTACTTCCAAGCTACAGTCATCCCTGCTTGCTATTTTGTGACTGCTCTTCTGTCATTCAACATTGTGGCAATGGGATCTTTCCCCATCAATGAGAATATACACTTTCATGTTCTCCTGATTTATGGTGCTTAATATCAAGGATAATCTGAGAAAACAAATAACCAAGCTTTTTAGAGTTACGTTTAAATAACTAACTTAGAGTTAGTTATTGATTGGTTGCTTAGTAACCAAAAAGCTTTAGACTATTAAGGATTTTAGACAATTGATGAAGCAGTGAAGTTGTGACAAAGTACATTATTATTGAATATTGATAATTGAGTCTATAGTAACTAGATTTGTTTAATGACTAATTGAGTCTATAGTAATTAGATTTGTTTAATGACCAGAATATAAAATATTAATAGCTATTTGACCATTTTACTGCCTTAGCAATTGTTTACAAAATGTTTATCAATTGTACCTACTTCATATTGTTTATTTGTCCCATTGTCTCCACCCCCACTGTCACTGTCTCAGTATGTGCTCTCCAAGGCTATTCCTATAACCTTCTGTTTCAGCCCTTTTAGTCCACACCTCTGTAAGGGGGCACTTAAAATCTTCAGGAGTATCATATCTTACCCATAATATTGAAGTTAAAACCCATTAATGTATAGGACATGTCATAATCAAAGAATATGATGCTTTTCCTTAATCCCCACCCTCCCCCCCACCACCATAAATGTGCACACCTTTTTTTTTAATGTCTTGGTGAATGCCAGCTCAACTTTTAAAATCCAGCTCAGTGAACAGCGCTTCTCGGATACTCTTTTCTTTCCACCAGTCCCACCCTCCAAATGCACATGTACTCCCACAGAGTCAATATTCTCCCTCCTTTTCCAATTATGCTCTGCACTGAAGTACAGTAGGACTTCCTGCTGTACTATTTGTTCAGTGATTCTGTATCCCGTCCAACATATGACACACAGCAGATACTTGATGGCTGAAAGGCATTCTGCCATAGAAACCTTATCAATTATTAGAGCAGCTGATTGAATCAGATTAGCTTTACTCTCAGTGTGGCAACCATATAAAGTTAGCAAGTCATGATTTTTTTTTAATTATTAATAATATTTTTTGAGACAGGGTCTCACTCTGTCACTCAAGCTGGAGCATAGTGTGCAGTCACGGCTTGCTGCAGCCTCAATCTCCCAGGCTCAAGTAATCCTCCTGCCTTAGCCTCCCAAGTAGCCGGGACCACAGGTGCATGCCACCATACCCAGCTAATTTTTTATTTTTTGTAGAAATGAGGTCTCCCTATGTTGCCCAGGCTGGTCTCGAACTCCTGTGCTCAAGTGATCCTCCCACCATGGCCTTTCAAAGTGCTGGGGTTACAGGCATGAGCCACTACAACACTGGCCTGTTTTTTCTTGAAGGCAATAAAGCTGTGTTTACCTTAGAACTATAAAGTAAACTCTGTACAATGAATCTCAGACAGACATGAAAATTCTTAACTGAAAAAAAGCAAATTTGTGGAACAGAACACATAGTGTGATTTCATTTAATTTTAAAATGTATATGTATATATATCATGTGTGCATGTGTGTAGACTAATATATCACAAGTGTTTGACATATGCATTGAAAACATGTGGAAAGACACATAACAAATGTTAACAGTGGCTACTTCTGGGGAATAGATTGAGTGAAAGGGTCTTATATTTTGTTCTTTGATTTTTTTTTTAAGGATATGTTTTGCTTCTATAGTAAATACTCTTTTTTTTTTCTTTTTTTGACCTGCGTCTAGAAATATAGTAAATACTCTTTAAAAAGAAATGAATTCATGGATCAAAACAAGCCTCAGATGATAGTTTTAAAACATTTCAGTCGTTTAACTTTCCCATTACTGTGCTATTTATTTATAATTTTCATTTTATAATACAGTTATTTAAAATTTTCTCTTTCATTATTATTATCTCCATTTTACCCACGAGGGAATTGAGGTGTTAAAGTAATGACATGGCTTGCTCTACTATAAGGCACAGAGCCAGAATCCAAGCCCATAAATGTTTGAATTGAAAGCCTAGCCTCTTAACTACTTCCCTGAACATCATGCGCAAGTTGCTTTAGTTTCTTTAGTCACTTTGTTAAGATTTTTTTTTATTTTCCACAGGTCTGTATGCTTTGCTCTGTGGGCTATCATCTTTTTTCCTGCCACCGGTCAGAAAAAACCTGTCGAAGATGGATGGCATTAGATTATGCAGGAATTTCTATTGGCATACTCGGCTGCTATGTCTCAGGAGTATTTTATGCATTTTATTGTAATAACGTAAGTAGATTAAAACATTTTACATTCTACCTTTCATATAGGTCTTGAGTTTTCTTGCCTTGGTTCTTTTGAATTTCTGAATAAGTACATAATTAACTTATAGAATAAATAGAAGAGTCTTGTATAAGCATAAACATATTTTTCAAAATGGCCCTGTCATCTCTAACATTTATCAGTTCCATATTTATTTTACTAATTTTCTATTGGAAAATATATATACAGTTATTTTCTGAAACGTACTGTAGACATTAAATTATTAATGTTTTCACTAAATCTGTATGGCTGCATGGTTCCTCAGATGTACACATTATGTATCTTTTATTTGTGTATTTATAGAATTGAAGTTAAAAATAACACTTGTTAAAATTATGAAGTTGGTTACTGCTTTTCATTCCTTTTTCCTCCCCTTAGTGAAAAAGAATAAATGAAAGTATATCTAAATTTATTAGCCCATATTCTTCTGTAAAAAATGTTTTCCTGTCTCAGTCTTACATTTAGGGGTAGGCCTGTAAGACAGACCAGATAGGGGTGAATGTCTTTAACAAATGTGAGGTGTGTCTTTTCTGAGTTCTGGATCAACTCTGCTTTCTGTCCATAAGTTCATACAAAAGTCAGTTTTTGCCTTTTGCAAAGCAGCATTTGCAACCCTGTAATCAGATAATACAGCACCTGACCTAAAAATATTGGCCAACCAAACCTTATTAGAATCCCTAACTTATCACTTCATGTTCCAGCCAAGAAGATAAATTGAAAGTTCCCATGGGCTCAGTACATCTCAAGTTCTCCCTTTCAGAAAGTCCCTTTGACCCTACTTTGTTTTCTTCCTGTTTTCTACCATACCTTTGTTTTTTCTTTTGCCCTTTTAGTTATCTCCCTTTCAGAACCAAGACTGAGCTTCTCCCTCAGGAGCAATATACCTGCTACTTATTTCTAGTCCTAGTCACAAAGAATAGAACCTGTCCTGCTCAAGGCCCGCCATTTAGTAGGTGCTGTAAGGCAGAGGTCACCAACCCCTAGAACCTGTCTGTGGCCTATTAGAAAGCAGGCCACACAGCAGGAGGTGAGCAGGTAAGCAAGGGAAGTTTCATCTTTACAGGGAAGCTTCCCTTTACAAGGGAAGTTTAGTATTTACAGTCACTCCCCATCACTCGAATTACCACCTGAGCTCCAGCTCCTGTCAGATCAGCGGCATTAGATTCTCATAGGAATAGAGTGCAAACCCTATTGTGAACTGTGCATGCAAAGGATTTAGGTTGTGCATTCCTTGTGAGAATCTAATACTTGATGATCTATCACTGTCTCCCATCATCCCCAGATGAGGACTGTCTAGTGGCAGGAAAACAAGCCCAGGGCTCCCACTGATTCTACATTATGGTAAATTGTATTATTATTATTATTACAATATAATAATAATACAAATAAAGTGCACAATAAATGTAATGTACTTGAATTATCCCAAAACCATCCCTGCCTGCCCCATCCCCACATCACAGCACAACTCATGGAAAAATTGTCTTCCACAAAACCAGTCCCTGAAGCCAGAAAGGTTGGGGACCACTGCTCTAAGGCACAGTCCCCAGCCTTCATTTCTTGGGAAGATTGGCCACAGTGTGGGATTCCCCAGATTGCTTGGGATTTTTCAGTAGACCTTTGTCTCTACACAATAGCAGAGAAAACTGTCAACATATCTGGTATGAAAATTAGTGAAGAGAAAAATCATAAATTTGATTTGAATATGTAAGAGCATTATTAATTGTAGCTGCTTAAATGTGAACCATTTGCTTTTTAGGCCTAATCACTTTGGAACATAAGCACATAATTAAATATATATGCAGGTAACCTTGTTGTAAATTGACTTGATTTTAGTAGTATACTATTTATTTCTGCTCAGCTTTCATAACTTATTCATTTCGCATGAAACTGTTTACATCTTTTAAAAAAATTAGAACATACTGATAACCAGGTGCTTGTAATTTTTTAATTGTTTTGCTTATTTTATTCTGTATTTGTCTGAAACTGTTTTTCATTTATCTCTTGCTAAACATCAAAGTGAGATACTTTTTGTAAATCTCTTACGAGAAAAACTAAAAGTCCGAGATAGATTAGAAAGATAAAGGAACTACTGTAGTTGATACAGTCAGTCCATAATCGTTTAAAGGAAAATTGCTTTCTTCCTTCCGGTTTCTAATCATTTTCAAATATTCAGTTGCTGTAGACCTATAAAAGGCTCATTTTACCTTTTAAGGAACACAGCTGCTTTCAGAATAAAATTGAAAACTATGGACCCTAGATCCAGTAGAATGTACTTTTAGGCACACACCTAAACAAACAATCTGACGTTTGATTTCAGGAAGTTAATATCCCCAGAGAAGTCCTTGGAGCCCAGATTAAGAACTCTTATGTGACTTTTGACTTTAAAACCAGTTAACTGCTTATTTAAATACCTACATATCCCATAAGCCCTTCAAACCTAAGCTAAGTGTGTGTTCTTTCATGCTCCGATTCTCTTCCTCTATCACACACACACCAAACCTGGACCAAACAAACAAAGATGTTTGTTCATTTGCTTCATTAATAGAAGCCATTTATGTGGCCTTTCAGGCTAGAAACAGTCAAGCTTTCCTCTACTGCCCTCTCACACATCCAGTCAGCCATTAAGACTTGAGCTTATTTCAAAAATGCCTCCTAAATCTGGTGCACACATCAACTTTATTCAACAGGAGTCCATGCCCTCATTCTCTCTTTGAATAAACTAATATCTTTCTAGCTGGTTTCCTGTCACCTCTTTTCTACACTGATGTCAGAGTTGTCTTTCTAAAAAGTCAGTTTGAAAAACAGCCGTGTCATCCTATTCTTAAAGAATTCTGCTATTCCTCCAGTGCCAATGTGGTAAAGTTCAAAACATTCAGCCTAACAGTATGCCTTTTCAGCCTTTCTTCTCAAAACTTCCTACTGCATTTGCTGTTCTCTTTCCTGAGAGCTCTGTCCTCCCACAAAATCTTATGTCATCTCCTCTATGAAGCATTTTTTGGCTACCAAATGAAGTGAACTGTTCTCTCTTCTATAGTTCTACAATGTTGTGTTCCTAACTCAGTTACAATATCTACCATAACATTATAATCATTTGTTTACATGTCTGCCCCTTCCATAGTCTGTGAGCTCAAAGCTGGGAGAGTCCATGTCATAGTCATCTTTGCTTCTATCGGACTTGAACTGTGCCTGGCACATAATAGGTAATCAGAAAATGATTTTGTATGGATAAACGTGATCTTTTAACAGCTCGCTTTGGAACTTGATTTGTCATCCTGAGAAACCGAAACGTCGTATGAGGAACATATTTTTTAAGGAAGGGGGATAATCCTGTTTCAAAATGCAAATACCAAGAAAATAGAGTTTGGAATTTGTAATGTAAAAGCCAAGATTACATTTTCAGTTCCCTTAATGTTAATAACATAATTAAAATTTGATTTTATTTCATTTTAGTACTGGCGTCAGGTGTACTTGATCACAGTGCTTGCTATGATCCTGGCAGTGTTCTTTGCGCAGATTCATCCCAATTACCTCACACAGCAATGGCAAAGGCTCCGTTCTATCATCTTTTGTTCTGTTTCGGGCTATGGAGTGATTCCCACTCTTCACTGGGTTTGGCTCAATGGAGGAATCGGTGCTCCTATTGTACAGGTAGGTTGAGTGTAGTTGATATTTTTCTCTTTCTTTTTCTTTTTTTTTGGCTTTCAGTTTTATTCCTTTTGGGTAAAGTAGTATAATCAGGCCAAGTGGGTGGATGTTTGTCATTTGAGAACATATTTGTCATTGCATACTGATGCCATATTTTCACAGCCATGTAAATAAGCATACCTTGCAGAAGTCGAGGTAAAATCTAAATAATGTTTTTGTCTGAGTTGCCTTTCTGTAAAATAATACGTTCTTATTCTCTGTTACCCTTAATATATAAATACCCAAGTCCTTATTTGTGGAGTTTCTAGTTTCTAGCTTTGCTGGATCAGTGATAATGACAATGATAATGCAAGTATAGAAATAGGAGCAAGTGATCTTTTAAAGGGAGTGAAGGGAGGTTGGGAAGGATTTTTTTGTTGGACCTGATGAGTTTAGGGTACCCATTCGATGTAAAGGTAGAGATAGGATCTGGGATTTCAGCCAAAGTTTGAGACTGGAAATAAAGATTTAGAAATCATCATTGTATTGGTAGCTGGAGCCAGGGAAGCATATTCAATCCAGCAAGGAAAATATGTTGAGAAATAAAAGAAGAGCTGTTTATTAGAATCAGATATTATGGGGGAACAATTGATGTGCATTAGGAAGAGCCTCAGTGAGAACTCAGGATCCTTGAGATAAGGATTAGAAATAAGACTTACATTCTTAGAGATCGTTATAAAAATGCTCTAAGTATACACTAGAGAGTAAACTTGAGAATTTTTAATACAAGTAAATAGGCCAAGAAATCTGACAGAAATCACATATACTTGTTGCAATGGGACCTTTGTCTAGAAAGTGTAACTTTAAAGGTGGGTTTTATTCGAAAGAATCAGATTTTACTAGAAGAGGAGGGACCATTAGTGGGCTTACATTTATTTGCATGAATTGTCAACAGTATAGAAGAAAACAGTTGCATATACAGCTGAAAAGAAAGGAAGTTCTGTGACAGAGTGAATTGAGCTATAGGAACTGGCCACTTGTCCAATTTGAGGACAAGGGTGATGATTTCTTCATAAATTAGGAAATTGGGAGAAAGGTGAGACAGTAGTGATGAGGGATACAGTAATCCTCCTATCTGTGAAAACATCTTTCTGAACATTTTGATTCCCTGATAATAAGCAAATGGAATGGGGAACTGCCACTCCAGATAAATTCCAACTGGAATAATGAGTTGTTGACATAGAAGTGACCAAAATTTTTGGATGTGAGAAACACATTTCTTTTGAGCTTATAATGACAAAAAGAATAAGACCCACTAAGTGAATTTTAGAGAAATTAAGAAAAAAATGGGAATTTTTTTTGTATTCACAAATCTTAAAATGGAAAGATGGCTTAGATAATAGTTTTCAAAGATGGAACCCTAATATGATCACAGATCATTCCAGTGAGGAAGCAAAGGGAAACTTACAGAGAAATTCTTTAAGCTCTAATTTTTAAAAGATGGAAAGACAGGCACTTTAATCAAAGATTAAAAGGTCTGGAAGGGTTAACCTTGGTAGGCAGGATCAATTTGTGTTCTGGAATGTTTGAGAAATCTGAGATTGATTAATTTGAAAAATATAGGAGTTAGGGAGGGCTATGATGATTCTCATATTTGAAGAGGAAAGAGAAATTTGTTTTTATTTTTTTATTTCTTTGAAACAGTCTCTCTCTCTCTCTCTCTCTCTCTCTCTCTCTCTCTCTCTTTCTCTTTCTCTCTGTCTCTCTCTCTCTCTCTTTGTCTCTCTATTGTCCTCAAACCCCTCAGCTCAAGCAGTCCTCCCACCTCAGCCTCCCAAGTAGTTAGGACTACAGGTGTGCACCACCATGCCCAGCTAGTTAAAAAAAAAATATTATAGAGATAGGAGTCTTACTATATTGCTCAGGCTAGTGTTGAACTCCCTGTCCTTAAATGATGCTTCTGCCAAAGCCTCCCAAGGTCGTAAGATTACAGGCATGAGCCAAGCACCCAGCCTGTCCTTATTTCTTAAATGAGTTCTTAGTAAATTAGGTTTATAACCAGTATTAGGAACAATATGTATAAGGATAGCTTGCTAGATTTCCTCAGGGCCAGGAAAGCCTTTTCAATACTGTGTCAGTAATGAGACAAAGTGCTTCATATAGTAGTGTTCAAGACGACCATTTATCTGGGATATTGGAACAGATTTCTGTCTTGGGCAGACTCCATAGGTCTTTTCCAGCCATAAGTTCCTGGTCTTCAGTGTCTTTGCTTAGTTACCTGGCAACTCCATTCCCAAATGTATTCCACCCATATACCTACATTGTAGATGGAGTTGGGTGCCCTTAGGAACTTCAGCATATTTAAAGCTCTAGCCCCTTTAGAAGCCTGACCATTAGGACATTCTCTTTACTCCATTCTTGCAGATCCCTTCCAACATGTAAGAATAAGGTTTCTATTACTGGAGACAATCTGCAAAATAATTCATATTTAACAATCTTAAATTCCACTATTAGATTCATAATAAATTTGTAATTCAGTAACAGTAGGAAGATCTGTGAAAAAACATGTTTTGCTTTTCAGGACTTTGCACCCCGTGTAATTGTGATGTATATGATTGCTCTTCTTGCTTTCCTATTCTACATTTCCAAAGTCCCAGAGCGGTACTTTCCAGGTAGGTGTCTCTTTTATAGCAGTTTTGTATTGTTATTCTAAATATATGTGCCCAAGGTATATGCATCAGATCATCAAAACTTGGTTTCATTTTTTAGTATTGTTGATTATGGAAATGGGTCCTCTCTTCTCAAATGTTACCTAAAACTTTCAAAGGGCTTTCACAACTTTTCCTTTCTTCTTTCATCCTGACCATGTAAACTGAGTCCAGTAGGTGGAGTTGTCACTGTTTTATGGTTATGAACTAGTGACAAAGCTGACATTAGACTTGGAGTCTTCTGATTCTCAACCACTATTTCTTTTAAAAAGTGAAACACTATTAACTACAGTTTACTTCTTTATATGCCAACTGGTTCTTTGAAAGTAATTTATATATGCAGAAATATATGAATCAAGAAATAAGAAAAGCAAAGGACAGTAAAAAAAAATAGTGAAAAGAAATCAGGTGTGAAAAGATCACAATATGTACATCAAAGGGGTCTATAAAATAGATAAAGGTGACAAACCTGGCCTTAGGCTTCCTGGCACCCAGCACTAGGAAGAAAATAGTGGAAGTTAAGAGTCTTTATGTTTCCAAGATATACACAAGCCAATAGAATTTTTTTGTTCTTCAGTCCAAAGAAAATATTTTCTGATGGAAAATAACTAAGAGGATAAAATAACAAATTTATCCTCTTAGTTTTTATTTATCCTCTTAGTTTTGAGAATATTCCACACATTCTCCAAAACCCGTATTTGTTTGTTTTAGAACTTTAGCTCTGGAGTCAGACTGCTTGTGTTCAAATCCCATTACGTGAGCTAAGTAAGTTACTTAAGCATTCTTAACTCCAGTTTCCTATCTAAAACATGGAAACACTTTTTTTTCCCTAGGGTTATAGTAAGGATTAGATGAGAAAATGCATATAACACGGTTTAGTGAGGACTAGATGAGGAAATGCACATAACATGTAATAAAGTTTCTAGCAATTAGTAGGAACTGAGTAAATGATAGCAATTATTACTATGTCCCCCAGCCCTGATCTTATAAGTGAAATATGTGGCTTGGTAAGGGACAGAGTGATGCAAATCCAGGTAAGTTTTGGCATGGGTCAGAAGTAACATTTAGTCATAAACTGATTTTTTCCAGTTTGGAGAGCTAGAAGTCAGGGAGCAGTTTAAATTTAAACTGCAAATTTATCCCCTCTTCTTTCTGGGCTAAGAATCACTTCCACAGTGAATCAGAGAAGGGATTGTACCACTCATCATGTGTGCTGGGGAGGAAGAAAGGGTGAGAAACCCTGGCCTAGGTGCATTCCACAGATCCTCAGGCATTCCTCTGTGTACTTGGTTTTCCACCACTGAGCTTTAAATAAGAATGGAAATACAAGGGAAAACCTGAGTTGTAAACATGAGGATTTGTGAACAGATCTAGGACATGCTGCTGATTTGAAGACCAACCATCATCCAGGTAGGGCCAGAATTTCCCTTAGAAAACAATTCTGGTAAAATATATTTTTGTATCACTTTATTAATAATTCTTTTTAAAACTATTTTTTTCTTTATAATAGACAAGTAGAACACTAAACCATGAAAATTCTCTATGTGATAATGACCATAGTGGTTTTAGGCCTTAAAATATCCAGATAAGGAGTCACTAATTGTTTAATATCGGACATCTCTAAAAAATCAAATTTTTTGTAACTTAACCTTCCCCACGACACACTTGACATAAAATGTGCCCCATGTAGCAGAACATCCTGAATTCAGGTACATGAGAGCAGTTGAGATAAGGAAACTAAAAAAATTAAAAGTCTTTGCAGTGAAAAGTGATAGTCTCAAATGTTCATGTATAAATACCTTAGAAACTATCTCTGGCAAGTCCTCAGGTATGACTTCGCTACTGGGAAATAAAATAAATTTCAACCTAAAAGCTTTCACTCACCTCAGGTCGAATGTTTACAAATGTATACACAATACAATGGCATTTGATGGGTCCCAGGATTTGGATCTCTGATAGTTGTATTAGATAATCAATATTTGTTGTAATCCTCCGTATTTTGTTTTTTTAAAAAAAATAGGTCTGTAGGCTTCATTAGATTGCCAAAGGAGTCCATGGTACAAAAAAGGCTAAGAATCTTGTTGACATACACTTTAAAATCTATGTACTGTACTGACTGGTAAGGAAAAAAAAAGGTTCGGGAATATTTACATTATACGACCATAGAAGCACCCTAAGTATGTTATTTACATTGAAATTATTATAGATCTGTATTTTGTTATTTACTGAGAGAGCTCAAAAAGGTTTCCATATGTTAATCTTAGAATTTAACATTTGACCACAAAGAGATTAAATTGTTCTCTGAAGTTGTGTATGAATTGATCAACTTTAGTTAATTAACCCATTACTGATTACATGCTGCAGATTATTCCATTAGTTAGAGAGCTCAAGATTCAGGTCAGCACTTTTTCTTTGCACACCTGCTTGAAATAAAAAGTGCCTCTAGTAGATTTATATCTAAACACAACAGTATATCTGCTTCTCACAAATTTACACCTAAATCACCTCATGATTTATAACATCTAGTTTCTTTTGCCTCTCAGTAATTTTTTGTTGTTGTTCATTCTGCCAAATATGAGTTGAGACGTGGGAGGCATAAGGTCAAATTCCTGAAATTAAGTTAGGTTTTGAAAAGACACTTGGAATAGCGTTTCTAATGTTTACTTGTGTACTTAATAAAACCTTAAAACTGACCCATATATGAATTGATCCATTTTTAAAAACATTTGGATCTCCAGTTAGTCTCTAGGCACTCTGAGACTACCTAAATTTTTCTGCTGCTAAGCCATAAGTCCAAGAAATATATTTTTCTTTTAATGTCAACTTGCTGAAATCGATATTATTTTCTTTCTACCTTCTTTCCAGGACAACTAAACTACCTCGGATCAAGCCACCAAATATGGCATATCCTTGCAGTAGTGATGTTATATTGGTGGCATCAGTCAACAGTGTATGTCATGCAGTACAGACATAGCAAACCTTGTCCTGACTATGTTTCACATTTGTGAATTAGGTATGGCCACCTGGTGAATTCAGTTATTAAGCAATATATAATGGGGAGTTGTATACCCCACTATTTCTAAGATTCCCATTCGTTTTCCCTTTTTCCTCTTTGAGTATTGCTTTATAAAAATGTGGGAAAAAGGCATACTTGAAGATCTGTAGTAATAACTGCTTTATAGGACCCTTAAAACTATTAATTTGCTGCTTGTACAGAAAGTGAAAATTAGTTGGCAATCATAAGAAACACCTGAATAACAACAGTGAATGGGAAACTAGTGTAGAAATAGGATTCATTTTACTTAGCACCAGCTTAATTTCCTTAGGAAGGGCTCATCTCCATTAGAAAATGGAGTCATCCTATGTGCTTAACTATTTTCAGTAAATTATCAAGTTTAAGTGCCTAATCAAGGCAAGGGTTATTTCAGCCTATGCTTAATACAAGCTAGGATAGTGATGTTAATCACTAGCCTTTACGTACATGATTTGTGAGAAACTGGCACTTCTGATATTATATCCTTTAGCTATAGGTTCTCCTCTCCCTAAGAATATTAGATATTTTAGTTTTCCAGAACAAAAGCTTTAAACTTCTCCTGTAAGTTGAGAGAAGCGTTGCGGTGAGGAAAAGAATTTGTCATTTCCTATCAGATAAGATTCACATTAGCAACTAAATACAGAATTAGACAACAAATTATATGGTCAAATAACATAGTCATTAGCCACTTAAACATTTTAATTCCAGATATTATTTGATTCCATATAGTAACTGAATTCTTGTGAGTGGATTACAGAAGGTTTTTGATCCTAAAATTCGAGAGCTTTCAACTCTCTGAATTTGTAGTCCTGAATATCCCAGTGATGGGGGTTCCCAGCTGTATGGGTGCTACTTTCAAGGCCACAGAATCTAGATGGCCCTGTCTTGACCCTGAAATGAACCTTAAGCCTTAGAAAAAAGTCATGCAGATACCCCATTTGATAATACAGTTATTCACCTGTGCTCTAGTCCTCAGTTTCTGCATGTGTTGGCATTGCATTGATAACTAAGACTCTTGATAAACACTTAATATTTGGACCTGAAGCATTAAACTTTCTCTGTATTGTATATATTTAAAAATTAGATCTCACTGCCCTACCATACACTGTAGCCCTCTTGTTATTTGGTCTTTCATATGTATTAAATACCTTAAAGCAGATGTTCATAAAAACTTACATTGTTTATTGGAATATAAAGTATTACCCAAGTTTCTTAATGAGTTGACATGAGCTGTTTTAAATACTGGTGTATTTTCAGAACAGTAAAATTACTGAATATCAGAAAAAAAAGTTGATGATGAAACTTATTCCCAAAATGCCTTTTGTACATAGAGTATTTGGAAAGTTACTTTAATATGCCTCAATTAATACATCAGTAAAATGTTGTGGTTTTTTTCCAGTGTAGTGTTTTTGGAATATAAATTCCCCATGCTAGTATCTCAGCAAAGAGAATTTTCCCCCCAGCTGGCTCTGTAAGGAATACTGTGTCCTACCCATCATTATGAGAGAATGCTGCTTTGCAAATGGCTATTTTACCTTCTAAGGTTAAATATATGCTAAATGACAGAAGCTTTTGGTCCAACAGTAATAGGATATATTTCCCCTAGAACATCCCTTATTGGTTTACATGATTTTATTGCCTTTAAATAGATATTTTGTCATTTTGGCCAAACAAAAAACACTGAATAGTTACAATTAAGTTAAAAATGAAGGGAAAGGCATTATTTTAGTTATGGAGCCATTTTTATTATAACATTTTCTCAAAATAAAATTGAACCTTATTTCAGTTTTAATTTTTGCAATCCCTGTTTGTTATATGAATTAATGCTTGCCATTTGAATTAATACATAAAAAGAGCATTCTGTGTTTTTAAATCACTGTTTCTTTAAGTTTAAAAGGTATACAGTCTTTCTGTAGGGAAAATTGTTCCATGTAAACATTTCAACTTCTTATGAAAATGTTAACTATTGTAAGAAAGTTATCCTCTCATTTTTTATTGCTATCATGTATTTATTATAAAGTAGGGAATGAATGAATGTGGATTGCTGTCAACTAGAAACACTTCTGTATGTCAGTAAGCATTTAACGACCACCTACTGTGTGCACAGCACTACTGGTAAAATTTTGAAGACATTGTTACCATTAACAAATGTTTTAAAGTTGTTCTACAAATCTGAGCCTTGTAATGATGTATATTTATTTTTGTTTTTATAGATTTATTAAAATAAGATTAAAATATACTATCTAGTTACAGTACTAAAAAAGACTGGTTTTAATTTTACCAATGTGTGAACCATAAAAGCTTTTTGCCTACAGATTTTACAAGTACATTTTAAAATTATCTATGGCTGTTTTAAATTGTCTAGCAATTTATATGGTTGTGGTTAACTCATTTAAGAAACAATTATCTTTCTATATTAAGCCATTTTCAAATAGCAAGACAGTGCTTGTCTTTTTTTGTTATTACACTAACTGCAATTCAGTAAGCTGCATGACAAAATATGTATTATGTAAATAAACTGGGTTTACTAAATATTTTTAAGTGCTGCTTGTCATTCTTTGTAATACATAACAGCTTTAAAATCATATTTTAGAATCAGGAATGAAGATTCAGGGAATGTCTGTCACATCTTTTGGCATCCCACCTGGACAGAATATCCGATTTGAAGATGATTGTGATTGACTGGCATAAAACTGTACAACTCTCCATTTGCCAGGTACCTACTAGATAGTATTTTGCCTCATATTAAATGTCAAGGGGCAAAGCCTGTTCCTCTGAATTTCTGCTGGTTACTGAGCTACATTAGGTTCCTGTCCACTCCAAATCATCATTCCTGGGAATTCTACCTCTGCCCAACTGTGTAAAGAATCAGCTCACCTATTAGAGAAGGGGTAGAAATATCTTATATGTACATTATCACAATAATTATTTTTACACTGAAGAGATGCAAATACGGTCCCCTGAAATTTTGTACCAGAATTGCCGAGTAATGAGATAATGACCCAGAACTGAAACTACCCTTAAGAAAACGTTTTTGGAAGGGAGAGGGAAATAGAAATAGGGAGTTTCTTGTGAAAAATGAATCTCCATCCTTAAGAGAGCTGAAATGAACAGCTGCCAAGGTTCTAGTCCTGCTCTGTAAAATCTGAGATCAAAATACTACCTAACATGCATGTAACCTCAGTTGTGGCAACCATCTGAACTATCTATCTTTTTTAATATGTGACAACAAAAGCTCAAGCTTTCAATGAGAATATTAACTACATGTTACATATGATGCTTAAGCTGGGGTTCCTTAAAAAGGTATTAATTACCCAAAATAAATAGCTCAAATTGCAGCATATATTCATCTCAAGTAAGTTAACTATAACTAAATTTGAACAGTTACACACTGCAAACTATTCTTTGTTAATAGAACTTTTCTAATAATTTGTGTTATTTTGCTGCTTTGTACAACTCATTAAAAAGCCCCTTTTGTCACCTAACTTTAGATAAATGTTACAACTTCAAAAAAAGGGTCACTCATAAAAATAAGATGAATCTTTCCATAATCCACCAATCTAAACACTCCAGTTTGTGGAATCATACATAATATTATAACCTTGATGCCAAGCTTAGTCCATCAATCCAATAAATAGGTTTTCTCTTTAATGCATCATAGCCTCTTTGCTGATATAATTAAGGATTACAATGTTGCCTAACAAAATAACCAATATTTTATTCAACCAAAGATGTTACCAGTCTTTAAAGATTTTTAAAAATAAATTATGTACAATGTGGAAGCTGCAAAACAAGTTACTCAGAAGACACTACAACATATTTTTGCCTTACTGTCATCACTCTATCAGTAATTGTAGTGACTGACTGAAAAAGTCATGCTATACAGTGTTCTTGCAAAAACTTTAAGTCAAATGGATTTTTTTTACCTAAATTGTAAAATGTGAGCTCCTTAAGAATAGGGAAAGAATCTTACCAATTTTTCTATTCCACTAGCTGCTACATAATGGGAGCGTAATGTTTGTGGTGTGAATGAAAGAACTGAATCTGAATAGAAGTTTACATCCAAAACTTGTAATAAGACAAATAATGAAAAACTCCAAAGTCACTGATTATAAAGAATATGCAATCCATTTGGGATTTATTGCATTTAAAGAAAACAGATTATTTAAACAGGTATGATAAATACAGTAAGAAAATAACTTTAAATTTCAAACAAAACATAGTGAATCAGGGACAGAATCCAGTCAAAAAGAATAAGCAATGTAAAGGCAATAAAGTAATAAAATCAGTTAGTGCTTAATTAGATAGGGTAGGGTGGGGGGGCCTGGGAAGGGGAGACTGGGTCTATCTCATAACTGTTTCCCAGCTATGTTTGAGGACTGAAGTTACTTTAGCAAGTATGTTTTGTAACAAGTAGAAATACAATAAAGATGTAAATTTGATTTATTTAAAGGTTAAAGTTATTTGCTTAGTGGTACATAAAAGGCTTCAGAAAATTCAAGTTTAACAAAAAATGGAAGTGTAATCAAAGAAAGTGCACTTAAAGCTGTTTGCCAGCAATTAAAAAGTAGCTTCTATACAGCTTCTATTAGATGACTTTTCAATCATAAAAACAGCATAGTAATAAAAACAATTCTTTCAAAAGTAGGACTATAAATTTTAAAATAAAATAACCCCAAATCATGACCCTTTGCATTATCATCTACCTTATTCTTTTAGTAGCTTTTGTAAACCCTCACTAGGAGTGAATGTTCTCTTAGATATGATTGTGGTTGCAATTCCATTTTTTAAAAATTCACATTAAATCCACAGTAGAGAGATGTGACATGCATGTATGTGTACATATTTTTATCTTAATGTATAAAACACGACTGAGTATAAAAGTTGTCAAACTAGTCATCATTTATGTTATTCTCACAGTAGGTATGTCATCTTATTCTCACAGTAGACTGTCAACTCAATAATTGGACCTAAAATGATAATAGGTTTGCTAAAAAGAAAAAGAAATGAGAAAAAAAAGTTTTCTGCACATTCTAAATATATTAAACACAAATGTACCCAAGCTCCTCAAAACTAGTGATATTAACACACTTGTACCTTCTAACAGTGCTTATGTGAAGTACCAAAACCTAAAGTAAACCAAGCAGAGTAGCTGACTTGTAACAAAACCATTCTGCCTAGTGAACTTCAGCATAGAAAAGCGAGCTCCACCTTAGATTTTCTACTAGCAAGAGGAGGACAACGGTCTATCATTCTTAAACAATAAACAGGGTGGGATTGAAAGTTGTGTCTATTGCAAATCCAGATAATGTCACACACATACACAGGGATTGGGGTAGGGGAAGATAATGACACTCCTGAATAAATATTCTAGTCAGTTAAATTTTCATCTGGCCTACAACCTTTTCTCCTCCACCTACTGTATTTACCATGTAGTTTTGTGTCTTAGCAGATACATTCTTCAATGCCATAAAAAGCTGATCTTTTTAATACTAACATTTTACTGATGTGATAATATTAAAATAAGCAAATGGTCCACTTTTTAAAGGATTATTCAAAATCAACAAGCATTATTAAAGCTGTTAGGAAACAACTTTGGCCTCAGAGTTTTGCTAGCTTCATAATAATTTACTTCTCTTAGTGATGTTCAAGTATAACAGGTTGAGTTATAACTACATCCTAAAGAAGCACATGAGACACCAAATATTATTAGGAAAAAAAAACATATATATATATATATATATATATATATATATTTTGTTAGTGTTGTATATATAACAAGCCTTAAAAAAAAATATATATATATATATATATATATATATATATATATATATATATATATATATTTGCTTAGTGGTATATATATAACCTTCCTTAAACCAAAATTGAACCATCCCGTAATAGAGCCAAACTTTTACTGAGTGCTGTGTGCCAGGTGTTAAGCACTTTCACATACCTTGGGAGTTTTCTTCTCTTAAGGGAATGACCTGAGCATCAGCTGTGTGGAGTGACCTACACCATGACCATGATTCTGGGGGATGATGAATGAAAATGCAAAGTATAAATCTATACTCCTTAGTTAAATGCCTCTCCTTCAACACAAAGAAATCTCTCCATTTCTATCCCATTGAACCCCCAGTTTAATGCTGTATCTTTTCTCTGAGCTACAATCTTGAAAGAAGAAAGTCACTGTGCTGTGTTATAAGAATGTAAATATTTTAAGCTGTCAGAGTTGTTTCCTCAGAATTTATCCAACATTATAAGCCAAAGGGTCTACATCAGTGTCTGAATCATATAAAATTATTCAGTGTATTGAAAAGCGAGTAAAAATAAACGTATTTCCTGTTTACATCTGAAGGAGACCACATTAGTTTATCCTCTACCCCTTTTCTAAGTGATGAAACTCATGCAGTCTAGCACAGACCAAGGACTAATACAATCAAGAAGCATACTGTGTACACCTCAACAGATTTTCATTTTAAAAAATTATTCTATTTGATACAAACCTACTGTAGTTCATGAATTTATATGTGTAATCATCAAACTCCTCACTTTTAATAGAAAGTATCACTTAAATCTATTTTGTAAAGTTTTTAAACATCTACTTGAGCATTTGCATTCTCATCAACCTGAGAATCAGAAAAAAAAAGCGGGGGTGCAAACATATTTGCCTTTGGCACAAGGACAAGTAATTGGTGCAGTCCAGCTCTAAAAGTACAACTCTAAGTAATAATGTAATGCTTGGTCTGCCTCTGCTACATTGTCATTCACATATTGCCTCCCTATCCACAAATTTGTATTTGATTTAGCATTTAAAAGAAGGAAAAAAAGCAATAAAAAGACAAATATGTGATTTAGTTACATATACTTTGCTTCTTTCCAAGTTCAGAACTGTGAAAATAGGCAAACAGCTTATCCCATTGGGGCACTATAATTAAGAGATTCCTAATAAAATTACTCATAAAATATACTTTAATTGGGTTCAGAGAGAGTTAATTTAAAATATAAAAATCAAAAAGCATGCCAGTTGATGAGTTTCTACTTCTTTCTGTAAATAGTATTAACTGTTCTAGAAACTTCCAAATGTTAATCTGATAGCGCAGCACAGTTAATTATAACTTAAAATAGTTATAGACACGGGAAGCACAGATACTATATTCACATTAATTCACATGTAATCTCTATCATTAAATAATTTCTATAAAATCTCAAGTTTCTAATTAGGATTTGTGGTGTAAAAAAAGGCAAATTGGTAGCTGGGTTCTTTTCAGTAAAGACACAATCAACTAGCAGAGTTAAGATGCTAGTCCACCTTATATGCATTTTAGGATCTGGTTTATTAGTGCAGAGGTACTTGCAGCAGGATGCATGAATCCTGCCTATAAGGCTTTGTGGGTGTCACCATTCTGTGCACTTTATTAAAACTACTCCACTCCCCAAACCTAATAAAAATAATTGTTGCGTATGACTTGGGGAATATTTGGTGAAGTTGCTAATAAAGTACATTATTAAATGCAACATGATTTCACATTGTAAATGTTTTGAAAATGCAGTTTCCGCTACATTTTTCCTAAAATAAAATTTTTATATAACCCTTGTCCTTACTTCCAATTTTCTAATAATCTGCTTTATTAGGGCCATGATAATAAAAGTTTGGGGCAAGAAGCCATTCATAAACAATATAAAGTGTTTATCTAGAGTAGTGAATGTTTTTTTCTTCTATATAATTTTTTCTTATTTCTTTTCAAATGTCAGATATTTCTCTTTATATTTTTGTTCCAGGCTTCTATGCCATAGTCCATTCTTAAAATTTGTTTTGACAAAAATTACATATATATATATATCATGTATAACATTGTTTTGAAATATGTAAATTGTGGAACAGCTAAGTTGAGCTAATTAACATACACATTATTTCATATGTTTACATATTCCATATTAATGGCACTTGTTTTTAAAAATGAAACAGTTTTAGGCACAATTGTCAGTTACTTCTGGCTCTGCTTTGTGGAGAAAGGTGTACGGACTGAAATCTCTGCACTCTCCAGATAATAACTTTCTAATGCTTTAAGAGAACTAGATTGATTTTAACTGTGTTGAAATTAGAAGAGACCCTAAAAAAAATTCACAATCGTAACTAGCATATGTACAAATAACCCTAATTTTAGGGATATGCACACAAAAATGACATTCTTGTATCAAAAATAACAGTTTTACTGTCCCTTCTCAGTGGCTACACACCTGGAAAGGTGCCATGTACTTTCACTGGAAGTACCACACTTGCATTTCTGTGTTGTGATGTCAGTAGCAGAAACCTTTAGTTAGAGCTTGCAATTTAGCTCCCTTTTCTCCTGCTTGGAAGAGGCATCAAGTTACTACCCTGTAAAGATACTTCATTTTTCTATTTGGTTTATTTAAAAATCACCTATTCTGATTGATCTTTAAGAATGATATAAAGAGTTATCAAATTTTCTTTCAAATTCATAAAACTATTCATACTTTTTTGAAACAGGAGTTAATGCCAAGAATCCATCAGAAGTAT
Source organism: Cheracebus regulus (assembly GCA_963574635.1). Taxonomy (NCBI): domain Eukaryota; kingdom Metazoa; phylum Chordata; class Mammalia; order Primates; family Pitheciidae; genus Cheracebus; species Cheracebus regulus. The sequence continues at coordinate 31,110 of CAUYQU010068854.1, forward strand.
CTACTGTTTAGAAGGAAATGGAGCAGCACCAAATGGGTCTAATTCGACTGGTTGGGACTGTTGGGACTGATGTGGAGTGATGCTTTGCACCACAAGTTCTGTAAAGGGCACGGCACCAAAATCATCCATTTTCAATACATCTGCACTATGGAATGACCCATGTAGTGAATTTTGTCTTGGCCGCCCAGGCAGGACGGTATTGTGATCAGCACGGATGTCGCTCAGGCCCTGATGTGGAGGGTGCCATGACAGGTCTGGAGAATGGAAGGGCTTGGCACCGAAGGGGTCCAACAGGCTCTCCTCAGGTTGTAAGACAGTCCCCCTATCTTTCCCATCAGTCAATGCAACACTAATGTTCTCCTTGGAGTCTGAGATGGTTAAAAATTCATTGCTGCTTTGAGAGTCTCGGCGGCCCACTTTTTTGTGCCTGCGAGCCCTCTCTGGAGTGCGGTAGGTAGGCTTCAGAGTCTTCTTTGTGCTAGTTGGTGTGCCATGATGCCGCTTCCCATTACTTTTAGACATATCCTGCTTTGTGCGCCTTTGACGAGAGGACAGTTTCTGTAAGCTGCGCTGTTTGACTTTTTGCTGCTGGCTCCCTGTTATTTCCTCAAAGGGCACAAGCCCAAAAAGGTCCTCATTGCTTTCACTTTTACTTGTTGATGTGAGGAAGGGCTGAAATGGAATGGAGCCAAATACATCTACGCTTTTGGGATATCCAGGGAGAGTATGTGCCTCAGACCCCACCGCATGGCATTCTTGTACATTCACCTTCTTGCTAAAAGGCGCTTTTGTGAATACATCAAATTCCTCCTGCTCGAGTCCCACAGCAGGAAACCTGTGTTGAGGAAGGTTCTTTTCATGCTTTTCTTGCTGGGGCTGTTGAGCATGCACTGCAAAGAAGGGGACAGCGCCAAATACATCAAACTCCTGTTTGGGAGTCTCCACTCCAACCTCAGAGGATAACTGGGCTGAGGTGAGAAGGACTGTATTAAGATCTTGCGTTAGTCCACTGCCAGATTTGTCTCTGTAAAAAGGGCTCATGTCACTGTACTTTGCTTTAGCCTGCTCATAATCAGAATCAGAGCTGTGTTTCTCCTCTTCTTCCTCATCTTCAGAATCCATGAGGAGAGGCCTGTGACCCAGATTTTCTGGCTCAGTATCATCATCATTAAAATCTCCTTGTTCTCCCTGAAGAACTTCTTCATCCTCTTGCTCTTCCTCTTCACTGCTCTTAGGAGAAGGGGGATCTGATTCAAAATCACTTTCAGATTCATCATTCCCCTTTTGCACTTGACCCTGTACTGAAGTTTTCTTTCCAGTCCTCTGATCTTTAGATACTGGACTTGTTTTACTGTTCTTGATAGGGTTTGCAGTGCCATTTTCTTGATTTATAGATGAATGTTCAGCTTTCTTTTCAGGAGAACCTGCAAGTTCAAAGAAAAATTATTACAGCACTCCAATGCACTTCAGAATCCTCTTGCACTAAATGTTAATATGTATTACCCATGGCATTACAAATTCCTCATACCAATTCCCTTAAAGGAAAGAATAATGTTGTCAATTCTTTGTCATCAGACTTAGAGAATGCATTTGACCTCAAGTAGATGGTTAAGTCTTAATGTAGACGGACTTACTCGTAACTGGACCCACACACTGTCTCCTTATCATACCCTTGCTGAAAGCCAAATTTTCTTTATAGCACCCAGAATGTAGTAGACTAGCAAATTTTCTTCACCCCACCACCAAAATAAGATTATTCTAATTCTGAAAGCTCAGATCCTGCATTCACCATACACCTTCTGCTTATATTTCAACTCTTAAAAAGTTTTCCCATAGAGATTAACTAGCATGAAGAGCCTGCCTGCTCAGTTATATATTTGATTATTTTTTTTTAAATCAGCACTCTATTTTTTACAAGCGAGTTATCTTTTGAGTTGAGTTAGCATGAGTGGCCTGATAAAAGCTAAGGACCAGATACTAAATGGAGACTGTACCAAGGACATCTGCCTTCTCTAGATGCTATGTCTCTTCTTTTAATTATAATACCTATAAATTACAATAAAATATGCCTTTAAGAACAAATCTAAACCCTCTGTAGATGTTTTAGCTCAGAATCCATCCAGTCACTTCATTTTCTTAGTTCATTCAACAAAAGAAATATAGGAGAGTTTGCTATACACTGATTATACATACATTGCTGAGTAAAAGAAACACGGCTTCCGCTTTTAGGGGTTTACAATCAGAGGTTGTAAGTAAACACAAATTGTGACTAGTGCTCTGAAATAAAGGAAAGCAGGGAATGGGCACATAAACCTACTCTGGATAGTTGGTGAAGACCTCCCTAAGAAGATGACAGTTAGGACTAAACAATGAGAAAGAGCCAGCCATGCAAAGGATAAGCTGGAAGCTGCTTCCCATAAAAGCAATGGTATATATGAAGGCATATTTAAGGAGCTGAAAATAGGCCAGTGTGCCTGGAGCATAGTGAGCAAGGAATGATAAGGTACAAGATAAGGAAGACTGGAAAAGGCCAGACTGTGAAGGTCCTTTAAGGTCATGATAACCAGCATAGATTTTATTCAAAATTCAGTGTATAATGGAAAGCTATTATTAAAATGGGTGTCATGATTAGGTTTACATTTTTTAAAAAAAAATGACTGCTCTATAGAAAAAGACTAAGGGAGCCTGGCAAGATGGCTCACGCCTGTAATTCCAGCACTCTGGGAGGCCAAGGTGGGTGGATCATGAGGTCAGGAGTTTGAGACCAACCTGGCCAACATGGTGAAACTCTGTCTCTACTAAAAATACAAAAATTAGCCAGGCATGGTGGCAGGTGCCTGTAGTCCCAGCTACTGGGGAGGCTGAGGGAGGAGACTTGCTTGAACCCAGAAGGTGGAGGTTGCAGTGAACCAAGATCATGCCACTGCACTCCAGTCTGGGTGAAAGAGTGAAACTCCATCTCAAAAAAAAAAGAAAAGAAAAAGACTAAGGGGAGGTAAGAAGGGGAGTTCAGGCAAAGTAAATTATAGTAATGCAAGTTAGAGATTTTGGTGGCCTGGATGACAGTGGTGGCAGGGTAGACTGAAGCAGAAAAAATAAGAGATTAAAGAGGAAAACTCTTGGTGGATGGTAGTATCATTAACACAGAAAGAGTGGCATGGTAGATACCCATTTACCCTGATGTGATTATTATGTACTATATACCTGTATCAACATATCTCATGTACCCCATAGATGTATACACCTACTATGTATCCATACACACACAAAAAAATTAATGAGCATAACTTTTTAAAAAATGAATAAATTGGAAAGTGAAGAGGAGTACTAAAATTTTTGTTTGGAGACATTAAGCTTGACATATGTGTGAGACAACATTTAAGTGTACAGCAGTTAGGTATCTGTGACCTGAAAACAATGGTTAGTTTTTGGCTGAAGAAAATAGATTTGGGAGTTATCACTATGCAGTTGGTATTCAGAGAGAGCCACAAGACTAAAGGACATCACCTAGCAAGAAAGCATAGAAGAAGAAAACAAGGCCAAAACTGAGCCCTCAGTGTAAAACATTCAGAAGTCAGCAGAGGAAGATGAACCTGCAAAGCAAACTACAAAGTAACAGCCAGAGAGAAGGAAGAAAACAGCTGAGTGCAAACTACAAAGTAACAGCCAGAGAGAAGGAAGAAAACAGCTGAGTGCAATGTCACAGAAACGGAGAGAGAAGAATGTTTTCGGGGAAGTAACAGACAACTGAGCTGAATGGTGCAAAGTGCGCCAGTAAACTAAGGACAGAAAATGGCCACTGGATCTGGTCATCTTGTACAGTTTGCAGGCAATGTTGACATGAGTTGTGGTGCTAATGAATGTGTGGGAGACAAGTATGTGGAGAATACCAGCAGGTTATACTTATATGCAAATATAATCTTCTGCCAGTTCCTTAAAACCAGCCAAGAGCTACATGGTGTATTTGTTATCCCTCCAGACTAAAAGCAAATCAACTGCAGATTCTCAAGTTTGACTTCTCCCCATACAGCATACTTATGATATTAAAAACGAAGATTACTTTTAGATTAGTGAATTTGTTTTCATGAATTTTTATTCAAAAGCACAATATGGAAAGAGGGGAAAATATAAATAAAATAAACTAAAACAAAATATATATGGTTCCAGAAAACTTCCCATTGTCCCTGACTGTGGAACATTTAACGTATTACCCCTTGAGCTGCATACCCACCCACAGCCACACATCCATGCCTCAGGCCTGCTCACAGACACCTCCAAATAACATTCCAATGTTTCCTAAAGTATATTCTGCAGAGGCTATTTCCATAACAAAAACCAAGCCAAATAGTTCTATGGTCTCAAGCAAATAAGTCTATGAAATGATGCGCTCCACTTTTCTGCCTCCACTCCTACTCACCTGGAGTATGCTCATTAAAGGTGCTAATGATTACTACACCGAAGAATCTAATTTTATGAACCCTAGGATTTCCCAAATTATCTTCCCTACCCTTTTATTTACATGTAATGCCTGTTAACCTTTAAAACCAACTATGCAAAAGTACTTGAGAAAATGCTGCTGTACACTTATCTTGAAATTTTCCATTTCTAGGGCACTTAGTTTTGTTCCTGAAGGTCTTCTGGAACATTTAACACAGGATAGATATTTCATCTTGGAGAGTGTCACTTGGAAGAGAATTTAAATTCACTTTCTTTTTAAAATTATATTACAATCCCTAGTCTTCTTTAAATTTACTGTTTTCATTATCCAACTGGCCACCATTACTTTTCAGAAGACATTTGTCACTTTATATTCCTCATTCTGTTTACCCTTTGTCAGCTTATCAAAGTTGTATTAATAGAAATACACATTTTTAATTGTCAGTATGAGTATAAATCTGTGAGTGTTTAACCTACTATTTTTAATGCATCTTTCTAGGTATCAACATAGTCCATTATTTATTCTCATATAAACATAAAATACTGTATATATAACTGTTCACTATTTAGCAAGAAAACATCTAGGTTGTTTCTAGTTTCTTGGCATTTCAGATACAACCATGATTTGTGTACTTTTTCCTTGAGGGGAAAAAACGAAACCCTCCTTTTTTAGTATCAATTTTACTTTATATACTATTATTCCCTCCTTCTGGGTAATTAACACAGCTAATAAACCTGACCCAATAACAATCTTGACAAGGTCACCACTATTCCACTGTTTCTTTATACACAGAATGGAATAGCAGGTTTTATTTCATAGGTTTGTTGTGAAGAAAGGACTTGAAACAATGCCTGACACATAATAAGCACTCTACCATCATCATGTCCACGGAATAGCTACATTCAATTATTTCATCCACCATACTCATCAAACTTCTAGTAACTTTTCTGGGCCCAATGGTTGCAGGTGAATATAAATGAGGGAGATGTGTGGGAAGAAGAAAGCAAGTCTATGGCTAATCCAAGGGGAGCTGAGATCCACTTCAGAATTGACCAGAAATAAGTATACCAACAAATGTATATCTACATAGCATAAGAGTGCATTTTAGATCCTGAAAATTACATTTTTAATTTTTAGACATCTATATTTGAGAACACTGTATAAGAAATGGAAACACACTTTCGAAAAGAGCAAGAAAAGACACAATCATCTATACCACCTTTGTGGTTTCAGATTATATCCGCAAATAGTACTGGCAACTAAGGAAATTTTCTGTTGGTGTAGTTAAGACTGGTTTTACTTATTTTGTCCCCCTTCATAAAACTAAAATAACAACCAAAAATATCCAAATTCTTTTTTTCTCTTATATTCTTGCAACCCACACTGACATCGTTTTAAATATTCCTATCCTTTTACTGCTATTACAAACAGTTAAAAAAGTAAAGAGCAGTAATGAGGCTCTCTGAAAGCATACTAAGAGAAACTATTAATCCTTTTCTCTCTCCAGCACCTCCTGCTGAGGAAAAGTTAAGTTCCAGGCTGCAAGTTACCACAATCCAAGGTAAGTTTCTCCTTCTGCAGTAACAGTGATTTACATAATCATCTTCTATTCATTATGAAAATATAGAAGGGCTGGGAAAGAAAGGGAAATTACATAAAAAGTACTTAGATATATTCTGAGCTTTCAGTCCTATTCCATAGACATAAAAGACTACCAGAATAAGCAGCTGGTTATAACTATACGATGTATAGCACTTTAGAATGTAACCTTTAGCTAAGAATGCCATAAATGTTTATAATCCATTTCTTTGCCTAAATATAGTGCTGTAATTAAAAAAAAAATCAGATATTCCAACTATTTGTTTCTGGGACCAGATTCCCACTAGTTGTTAGATTAAATAATACACATTTGATTTACTATGAAATTTAATCAGGATTATTTCACTGCTAAAGTTAATTTCCCAAAAGTATAAACCTAAATATGTTGCTTTATATTTCAATATATCCTAAATCTTAATAATCCTCATATTTACTGAGATCTGTATTATTAAGATAAAAATAGCTATTCTTCAAATAGGTGGGAGATGAGGGTATAATATTTAGAATAAGCACAAAGAACATGTATTTACAGCATCAAAAACTGTCTAGATGGTGCACAGAATCATACCTCAGTTATATTAATTTATTTTGGTATATTGTAAAATTTCATATATTCGCCCCTTGTTTTTATTTTTGGCTCTAAGTAAGGCATTCGTTTTTGTTGTTGTTGTTGTTGTTTGTTTGTTTTAACTAAATGCAGCAGAATGATATTTTGATGGTTTCTAGTCAGGATATTCTTTTTTTTCTGTTTTTGTTCTTTGGAACTACATACTAAAAATTTTAGCAAGTTGCATGTTAATTAGTGACACTGACCAATTTATATCATGCAAAAATCTATATGATCAACCAATATCTGTAAACAAAACTTAACAAAAGGTTTAATCAATTAATTGAAAGCTGTTATTTCAAATGCTGTTCCCCAACTAAGAATAAGCCAGTAGACCATTAGTCAAAACATAATACTAAGTAGATTTTTAGTGAAAAAAAAAAAATCCTCAAAATGGGAATACATTAATATATTCCACATATTTATATAAAAATACAGAATTAAATTTTCTTTAGGTAGCTTAGGTACAGAGTTACTAAGAATGTTTTTTCTACTTTTTAAAAAAACAAATTTTTCAAAGATTCATTATTGTACATAGAATTATAACTATCTTACTTTCAGAGCCTAGTTAAAATAAAATCATAGACTTTCACAATACATAATTATGTCATTATTAATTAAGCCATTTCAAGTAAAACTTAAATGAAGGTATAAATCTACTTAACAGAAGAACTTGGACCAGAAAGCAAGTCTCAAATGCTGTGCTCTTTCAATTCTTTACTTCTGTTGGATTCTACTATGTGAAAATGAGAGCAAATCTTCATCTTTAGAGGTTGAGTCTGATTGCTTCATTGAGAGCCAAATTCTGAGAATAAGGTGAGTGACTAAGACAATGCAGATCTGGGTAATTTATTAAGAATAGCAATGATAGGTTACAAAGTTTAAATTTCTCTTGTGTGGTTTGTAAACAGTCTCTCAGGGAAATTACGAGTATTGCAAAAAATGTTGGAGCAACGAAGTACCACTAAAGTGTCAGGAGGACACAAATGATACATGAATGAGAAATGAATCACAGGGAATGGGAAGTAATATCCTGAAGTGCAGTGCCCAGGGTTTTTCATATATTATATCTTATCTCCCTACTATTAGGTTCCCACAACATTTTAGGGCAGAAATGTCTCTACGGGTTACTATGATCTTTCTTAGAGCCTCTTTTCTCTTCAATCTTATTAAGCACATCTTCAGAAACTTTCCTTGTTTTCCATGTCAGTTCATTGTCATGATTTTTCTAACATTTCAAAGACAGGCATTATTAATACTCAAAATTCAGTCCTTGTCTTTCTCCTATCTCTTTGCACTTTTTCCTTTTGGTGGCCTTAATCCTCTTTCATAGCTCCAATTATATCTTGAAAGCATAATATAGGATTTTTAGAGATTTAGTCCAACCTCTTTTTATACATAAGAAACTTGAGACCTGCCCAAATTTAAGGCCATATATCAAAGCCATAGTGACTTCTCTGCTGATGACACTAGCTTAATACTCTCATTTGTAAATTCTGCAATTAAACTACCAGTAGAATATTATCACCAGCAAAAATTCAACAGAGTTTATCACCAACACACTACAAAATACAAACATAGACTTGTCTTGCATTTATTTTGTATCCTCATTACAAAACCATGCCTGAAAAGTAAAAATCACGAACAGGATGAAGACTGTTTTGTTGAACTGTATGATGAGTACCTTATATTAAGAGTTTTTATATATTAAATATTAAATATTAAATATATTAAATAAATATTAAATATTAAATTCTAGAAATACTATAAGGCTTTATCAACAGACAAAAGAATACTCAACTTTACAAAATTCCTGAGAGAGAAATATCCAAATAAGCTTGAGTTTCCTCATCTAGAAAATACGAGACAATAACAGAACTTACCTGATAGGGCTGACATTAATTCATTTTATTTAGTGAGCGTTCATTAAAATATTGGGTGGGGTGTGTGTTAGATTACTAATGTATATTTTGATAATGAATTCATTCAGGGAGGTATTGTATGGCATACAAAGATGAACAAGACAATACCTGACTTCAAGAAGCTTATCATTCACTTAAAAAGTTGTAAAACAATTATGTACACTTGTGCATTCAGAAACATGCTAATCTGACTCTAGTGATATGGAAAATGAGTGACCAACGTAATAACAATTGGATAATTTTGAAAAACAGGCTTATATTCACCAAATAAATATAAGAACATGAATTCGCCCATTCTGTGCTTATGAGTCTTCATAAAAGGCTATTTTTAGGCTTTTTATGAAGGTGTTAAAATTTGGTAATTCTTTCAGCAAGGTATTGTATGGCATATAATACCGTACAATACCTTGGTGTTAAAATTTCAGACATCATAGCCTTGCACAGTCCAACAGAGGATTCTAAACTCAAAAGTTATAAAGTTTGTAGTCAATGCCTAAAACAACATTTCTTAGGTTACATTTTCATATATTTGTTATAGCCTGTTTTAAAACAAATACTCCATTAAAACAATGAGATCCTAAAGCCACACTATTTTAAACAAATATTGCAATATATTCTTAGATCAAATAAACCTTTATAAACCACACCAAAAAACTCAAAATATTTAGAAAATATCCAGTGTGAAAAGAGAAGCATGTTTGCATTGTACTATGCACATTACCACTCTTAAAGAATCAGGTTTCCATTTAGGGGGCAGTTGTTCTTTCAGTTATAAAACAGGTGGTACATTTTAATCATAAAAGAAGCTTCCAGCTTCAAGGAAATTTTGTTTTGATGTTCTTTTCTTAGCTATCAGGTTATAGAAGATAAATGGCTTTAAACTGCTATTATAATTACATGCACTCTGTTGTCTCATTATTGAGGGTATAAGAGAGGGGCTATAAGACTTTAAAGTTCACTTCTGCCTGCCATCATTTCCCAGCACTTTAACCATGTTAGGCCCAAGGATTAGTGGATTAAGAGATTTTTATCAAAATCTGTACTGCTTCTCAGAAGGCAGGCCAAGTGACAGGGTTTGAGTATAAGAAGAGAATCCTAATCGTTGTGAACAGTATTTCCCAGCCAGATGAAAAATGCCATACAACTAACATTTCCATTATGTTCTCATGTTAATATAAACTTTTCTTTAAAATAGGTTAATGCTTTGTTTTGCTACTATTTACAGAATAGAGTTTAGAATGAGACAAAGCCAGATTCCTATTTATAAACTAGATAAGCTTAAGCAAATCATTGAACCTTTCTAAGCCTCATTTTCTACTCTATGTATACAGTGGAATTCAATATATCATAACTATTATTGCTAACATCCTGAAGTTCTTCAAGAATTATACACTAGAATTTAAAAGAATAAACCATACACCTCACTGTAGCTTATAAAATGGCCCAGCATTTGGCCTGACAATCTGTGAATGTTACATTCCAACAAGTATTTGCTATATGTAATGAATTGTTTTCTAACCCTAAACTCAATTTAACTTCCTATTAGATAATGAAGCCCACACAATGGGTCTAGAGTCTTTGGAAGCATGGAGGAAGTTCACCAAACCTAATTAAAAATGAAATGCAATCTAAGAAATCTAAAACTTCAGTGACCTAATTAATATGGCCTACATGTCACTAAAACTTTTCAAATACAATTTTAGAATTTCATGAAAACTACATTTTAGAAGTTGTAGGTGTTTATTAAAATTGAGTGGTCCACATTATATTATATAATTCACAGAGCCACCTATCCTATGTTGGTATGCAAACTAACTGTAAAACAGTGCCTTGGTGAGAAGAAAGGGAATGTGGGTTTCCACGCTTTAAATATGATTTTTATGAGTATACTGTAGTGAACACTGGCAGTTGATCCTTTAGTGAAAATAGGAATGGCACTATTTTAAACAGATACTGGTAGTGAAAATCTTCACAAACATGTTCTACATTTTAAAGGTTTCATTTAGCAATTAAGAGAAAATTACTATAGTAGTCACTCATTTAATCCTTTCAATGATCTTATCAAGTAAGTATTATCTCCAATTTAAAATAAAGAAACTTTACAAGACGTTGGGCCTGGCACAGTGGCTCTTGCCTATAATGCCAGCACTTTGGGAGGCTGAAGCGAAAGGATTCCTTGAGGCCAGGAGTTTGAGACAAGCCTTGGCAACATAGTAAGACCTAGTCTCTACAAAAAAAAAAAAAAAAAAAAAAAAATAAGTAGCTGAGAATGGTGGTGCACACCTGTAGTCCCAGATACTTGGGAGGCTGAGGGAGGAGGATCATTTGAGCCTAAGAGGTCGAGGCTGCAGTAAGTCTATGATCATGCCACCCACTCCAGCCTGAGCAAGAAAGCAAGACTCTTATCTCAAAAAAAAAAAAAAAAAAAAAAAACAAGTTTGGCAACACTCAGTATCAAATGGTTAATCTGTGATAAGATTTTTAAGTCATGGCTTTATAATTCCAAAGTCAATGGTCTTTCTGATAAACTACACTATTAACATCAGTTTTGTAACCTGACATAAAAGGTAAATAATTCATCATAATTAAAATATCAACTTATGGAATAAAATGCAACATTTACATATAGCAGATTATTGATATAATTATTGATTTTTGCATAAATGCATCATTACAAATTTAACTTTCCCAGAAATCAGTGTTTAAAATTAAGAAGAGAAAAAACGACTTGATTCATTTTTAGACACAGTCTACCAAAATGTTAAATTCAGCTAATCTTCCTAAAAGTCTGGAAATGATATCATAAACTAAGGCAACAAATAACTCAGAAAGATGATTCTTTGTGTCCAAAGTAAGGCAGGTCAGCTGACTGTACCAGACTGTAAATACATGAATTCTCCTTAATTTCCTATCACAAACCTATTTACAACTGTTCAATCTCAAGGAGAAAAATGTTTATGTCTTGTTAGACACTCATTTTTTCCAACTGTGCTATTGAATTTCTCTCTTCCAGAATACTGTTCTTTATTCCTTCTCCTTCCTTTACTTTCAGTCTTTCTATATACAGTTGAGCCTTGAACAATGAGGGGATTAGAGGTATAAATCTCTGGCATAGTCAAAAATCCATGTGTAACTTTAGACTCCTCAAACATTTAACTGCTAATAGCCTACTGTTAACCAGAAGCCTTACTGATGAGTCAACTCTTTTTAATCAACTAATACATATTTTGAATGTTATATCATATACTATATTCTTAAAGTAAGCTAGAGAAAACAAAATGTTAATAATAAGATGTATTTAGTACTAATTAAGTGAAAGTAGATTATCAAAAAGGTCCTCATCCTCCTCATCTTCACATTGAGTAGGGTGAGGAACAAAGAAGGGTTGTTCTTGCTGTCTCAGGACAGCAGAGGTGAAAGGGAATCAGTGTATAAATGAATCCACACAGTTCAAACCCATGTTGTTCAAGGGTCAATTGCATATATTAACACTCACTCCCACATCATATAATTTTGTCTTGCCCATATAAAATCTAAATTCTTCCCTTAATCCTTACCTACCTACCTTTTTCTGTTCTCAGTACAGCTGGACTCTTCCAAAGAATAATCTGTCACTAATATCTCAATTTCTTCATCTCCCATTCACTTCTCAAGTCTGCTACAATCAGGATTCCAACCGTATTATTCTTGCCAAGATTAAATAATTCCTAAATGCTAAATATAATTGACTATTTCCAGTCACCTTACTCCTGTGGACATTTCAAAAGATATGCTCAATCCTTTGGGGAAAAAAATGTTCTTTCTTCAGCTCTCCTCTACTTCTCCTTTCTCTATGGTTCTTCTTTCTCTATCCCTTTTCTTATCTCCTCTGTCTTGCCTCTTCACTGTTAGAATTAAACAGAATTTTCTTCTTATCCCTCTTTTAGTCTCTTGTAACTGGCATCAACTACCACTTTCTTGATGGTAAACCCAATGGTCAAGATTTGTCTCAGATGTCTTTTGTGACTAAATGCTTACTAAAAAGATTCCAATGCCACTATAGACAACTCACTCAATCTACGTGAAAGTGAACTCTTTTCTTGATCTACCCTATTATTCTCCCTTTCCAGAAAAGAACTTCACCAATTTTGCCCAAACAAAAATCTACTAATCATTTTAGATTCCTCTCTTTCCTTCAAAGTCCCCTGCTCCCTCCCATATTGCTACTAAATCCTACATACTCTCCCTTTGTAATCTCTCTCAGGCTGTCATTTCAAGCATGGAGTCTTTTGCAATAGACATTTTTTTTTAAGAAAGGGGGTCTCACTATGTTGCCCAGGCTGGAGTGCAGTGGCTGTTCACAGGCATGATCCCACTACTGATCAACATGAAAGTTTTGACCTGCTCCACTTCCAATCTGAGCCAGTTCACCCTTCCTTAGGCAACTTGGTGGTCCCCCTCACTTCCAAGAGGTCACCATATTGATGCCAAACTTACTGCAGACAAAGGATCAGCATAGGGCACTGCAGTCCAAAACTACTGGGCTCAAGCAATCCTCCTGACTTAGCCTCCCAAATAGCTGGGACTACAGACAGACACCACTGCACCCAGCTGCAATAATCTTTTAATCACTACTTCTCAAACTGTGAAGTAGTAAAGCAATAGGTTTATTTCTTAATTTTGTTATTAATCCCCACTTCACATTGTCCTAGTGATGCAAATACATATAAAGTTATTTCTCACTTGCTTTCAATTTCTGTAGTCATTTTGCTGCAGACCACACTTTGAGTAATACTGCTCTAAATATTCTTTTTAGTTCCAATATCAGACATCTAATTATATTCCCCGGTCTTCCCAGTGTAATCTTTCTAGAATGTATATCTAATCATATTCCTTTCCTGTTTAAAGTCCTTCCATTTCTACCTATTGCCTCCATTGTCGCCACATCATGATAGCCCCTGCCAACCTCTCCAGTTTAATTTTTCCCCTCACCCAATACTGCTATCCTCAAATAACTGCAATTCCCTGAACATACTGAATTGTCTTGGACCTTTGCTCACAACCGTTCTCTCTGCTCTGAATGCCCTCTTCATTCCTACAAGTTCACATGCATTCATTTCTCAGGGCTTACCATAAGTAACATCTTTTCCATGAAGCTTTCCTCATTTCCCAATCCCAACTCAACCAGAATAAAGCAACTCTCTCCTTTGTGTACCAACAGAATAATTTATCTATTGTAGTATTTGCATCTTAATTGCATATAGTTTTCATGTCTCTCTCAACCTAACCAAACTCGAAATCCTTGGAGGCAGGGGCTATAATCTTTATAATAATCCTTTTAGATTGTTAGATAAAACTATAGTAATAGAAATAGCTCCTGAATTAACTTCTGAGACTATGCTCATATTAATCAAGACTGGGAAATTAGAAGGTAGAAGAAATAAGAAGTGTCAATGCAAATGTAAATTAAAATAGAAATTATCTGCAAATGGTAGGATACTTAGCACTATTTTTTAAAATGCTATGAAAACACACAGATGTAGCAAGAAAAAGGATCAAAAAGTTTTACACACACTATGCTTATAAAACTAAGACCTACAAGGAATGAAGTAAATAGTTCAAAATTCAAATAGTTGTGCTAATATAATGAGATTAGAAGTGTTTTTTCCTATATTATTCAAAGTTTTATGATATAGTTACCTTTTCATTATAAATTTTTGATTCAATTACAGCATAGACACATTGTACACTGCTAATCTTCATTGCCATCATTTTAAAAACAGCATTAAATTTTAATTACTAAATAAGCCATAACTTAATATTTCACCTAATATTGGATACAGTGCTTTAAATTTTGTTTCCACAACTATAATGTACTGAACATTTTCGTAGCTGCATTTTTCCCCAAGATTTTATGTTATTTTCTTAAGTTACCAGAAATAAGGCTTTAAAAAAAAATCAAAAAATATTTTTCTTAAGCTGCTCTCAAAAAATTTTTTTACCAATTTATAATTCCATCAGCAATATCTTATGCTAATTTTACTCCATATTTTAAGCATTTTATATATATATATAAATGATACTACATTGTATTTACTTACAAGCTCCATTGTACATTTTCCCCAAAACAATATATTTCAACAGAGGAAACTATCAAAACTCTTAAGACTAAGCATTCCAAGTCAATGAGAATTTTTTTAAAACTTCTAGTGTGAGCATAAATCAGTGTATTCATTCTGCAGGCCCATCTAGCAATAAATCCATTCTGTAAATGTACATGCTCTTGGCCATTATTCCTCCTCTAGGAATAATGTCATGTGCCAAATGTTCCTGTATAAGGATATTCAATAAAGAATTATTTAAAATATTGCAATTCTTCTTGATGGATTTGCAAAAGCAGCAGGAAAGAAATATTGTGGATAAAAGTTTAAATATTAAAAAATTAACAACTTCTGGAAATTCCCATAGAATTAGATAACTCATTTGTAAAAATCAAGTTGACATATGTAGTTCAGATCTCACTGCACTGCATTCACCTTATATAAAAATCATGACAAAATCTAACATTTCCTGAAAAACTATGTGTCAGACATTTTTTGTGACTCACAAGTATTTTTCTTATTAATCAGTAAAAACCCTATGAGTCACATGTTATGGAATATTACCCTCGCTTTATAGATGAGAAAACTGATATACACAGCAAGTAGGTCATTTACCTGGGTCAGATGCTAACAACACACCTTAAAATAACCCATATCATCTTAACTTCAAGAATTTACTCATATAGATAATTTTAAAATATAATTACAATTAAATGTTATCTCTGATCCCTACTTTTTCAATACACATCCTTTGAGTATTTTACCATAATATAGGCATTTGTATAAAAAACTGGCAAAATTTGATACTTTGATGGTTGGCTCACCAAGCTCAATATTCCACCTCTGGTGACATTAGGACTATTAGATGTGAGAAAAATGAATGTCATTTATAATCTTGGCTGCAAAAAAGTTATAGATTCATAAAGATAAGGAAAGAAAATTAAAAGCACCCTTTGTTTCAATTAATTAAACACTGTGTCCGGACTGGGCACGATGGCTCACACCTGTAATCCCAACACTGTGGGAGGCCAAGGCAGGAGGATTGCTTGAACCCAGGAATTCAGGACCAGCCTGTTCAACACAGCAAGACCTCGACTCTACTAAAAATTAAAAAATTAACCGGGCATGGTGGCTTGTGCTTGTAGTCCAGGCTACTCAGGAGGCTAAGGTGGGAGGACTGCTTGAGCTCATGAGTTCAAGGTTGCAGCAAAAGATCATGCCACTGCACTCCACTCTGCACAAAAAAGCAAGATGCTGTTTCAAAAACAACAAAAACTGTATTCATATAAAAATTAGAGTATAACTGGCAATGATATTATGGTCCTTTTGCTCCGTAAAATTTTCTGATGGTTTTTGGATATTCTTTAATAACAGATCTGAGCTAAATTTCCATCTATATCCCAACTTCCATTAATAAATCTGGAGATCCATCTTCTTTTTTCCCAAGTCTCACTTTCAATTTTTATTTCATTATCTCATTTTTTTAAGTTTCAGTTCTTTTATTTCTTCTAGTATCATTTACTTCAAGAAAATCCTCAATGTCAAATATTTTTTAAAAAATTATCCTAAACCTTCTGAGATTTCAACCTTTAATCAAAATGCCTTTTGAAATGTGTGAGAAATTAGAAAAAGTATAAACTATGTGGCAAACTCAGGATATCAAAATGTGTCAAATGCAGCTAAACAGTGTTTAAAGAGAAATCTGTACCTTAAACCCATGCTTTAAAAAGATGGGTGTAAAATTAAATACAGGTGTACCTTTTAGTATTGTGCCAGACTTCACTGCACTTCCAAGGTTGCCTTTTTTAAAAAACTGAAACTCTGTAGCAAGCCTATGTTGAACAAGTCTATCGCTGCCACTTTTTCAAGAGCATGTGATCATTTTGTGTCTCTTTGTTGTGTTCTGGTAATTCTTGCAATATTTTAAACTTTTTCATTATTATGATATCTGTTACGGTGATCTATGATCAGTGATCTCTGATGTTACTACTGTAATTGTTTTGGGCTCCACAAACTGAGCCCATATAAGATGGCAAACTTAACTGATAAATGTTCGTATGTGTTCTGACTAGTACACCAATCAGCCGTTCCACATCTCTCTCCCTTTCCTTGGGTCTCCCTATTCCCTTGGACACAACAATATTGAAATTAGGCCAATTAATAACCCCACAATGGTCTCTAAGTGTTCACGTGAAAGAAAGAAATGCATGTCTGTCACTTTAAATCAAGAGTTAGAAATGACTAACCTTAGAGAGGAAGGCATGCTGAAAGCTGAGAAAGGCCAAAAGCTAGGCCTCGTGCACTAGTTAGCCAAGTGAATGCAAAGGAAAAATTCTTCAAGGAAATTAAAGTGATTCTCCAGTGAGCATGTGAATGATAAGAAAGCAAAACACCCTTATTGCTGATATGGAGAAAATTTTAATGGTCTGGACAGAACATCAACCACTGCATTCCGTTAAGCCGAAACCTTAATCCAGAGCATGGCTCTAACTCTCTTCAACTCTATGAAGGCTGAGTAAAGTGAAAAACCTGCAGAAGAAAAATCTGAAGCTAGCAGAGGTTGGTTTATGAGCTGTAAGGAAAGAAGCCATCTCCAGAACATGTAAGTACAAGGTAAAGCAGAAGTACAAGTTATCCAGAAGATTTCGCTAAGATCACTGATGAAGGTGGCTACACTACACTAAACAACAGATTTTTAATACAGACAAAACAGCCTTCAATTCGAAGATGGTATCTAGGACTTTTAAAGCTAAAGTAAGTCAATGTCTGGCTTCAAAGATTCAAAGAATAAACTGACTTTCTTGTTAGGACCTAATGCAGCCAGTCACTTTAAGTTGAAACCAATGCTTACTTGCCATTCCAAAACTCCCAGGCCCTTAAGAACTATGCTAAATCTACTCTGTTTGTGCTTTATAAATGAAACAACAAAGACTGGATGACACCTCATCTGTTTCCAGAAAAGACTACTGAATATTTTAAACCCACTATTGAAATCTACTGCTCAGAAAAAAAGATTCCTCTCAAAATATTCCTGCTCATGCCTGTAATCCCAGCACTTTGGGAGGCCAAGGTGGGCGGATCACGAGGTCCAGAGATCAAGACCATCCTGACCAACATGGTGAAACCCCGTCTCTACTAAAAATACAAAAATTAGCTGGGCGTGGTGGCGCACGCCAGTAGTCTCAGTTATTCGGGAAGCTGAGGCATGAGAATTGTTTGAACCCAGGAGACAGAGGTTGCAGTAAGCCAAGATTGCACCACTACACTCCAGCCTGGCACCTGGAGACGAAGTGAGACTCTGTCTCAAAAAAAAAAAAAAAAAAATTCCTGCTCATTGACAATGCACCTGTCACCCAAGAGTTCTGATGGAGATGTACAAGATTACTGTTGTTTTCATGCCTGCTAACATCCGATCTGCAGCCCATGGATCAGGGAGTAATTGTGACTTTGAAGTCTTGTTAGCTGGGCATTGTGGCTCAAACCTATAATCCTAGCTACTCTGGAGGCTGAGGTGAGAGGACTGCTTGAGGCCAGGAGTTCAAGATCAACCTAGTCAATACAGTGAGACCCCCATCTCTAAGAAAAACTTTTAAAGAATTTCACAGGTGTGGTAGTGCATGCCTATAGTCCCAGCTACGTGGGAGGCTGAGGTGGGAGGATCACTGGAGCCCAGGAGTTTGAGGCTACAGTAAGTTATGATCATGCCACAGCACTCCTGCCTGGGAAACAAAGCAGGACCCATTTTAAAAACTCTTATTATTGAAGGAGTACATTTCATAAGGTTATAGCTGTCACAGATAGTGATTCTTCTTATGAATCTGTGCAATGTAAACTGAAAACCTGAAAAGAATTCGCCATTCTAGATTTCATTAAAAACATTCGTTATTCATAAGAACTGGTCAAAATATCAACATTAACAGGACTCTGGAAGTTGACTCCAACCCTCATGGATTACTTTGAAGGGTTTAAGACTTCAGTGAAGGAAGTAACTACAGATGTCATGGAAAGAACAAGAGAACTAGAAATGGAGCCTAAAAATAGGACTGGAACAGATGAGGAGCTGCTTATGCTTGAACAAATAAAGTAGTTTCTTGAGATGGAATCTGTTCCTGGTGAAGATGCTGTGAACATTGTTGAAATGACTCAAAGAATTTAGAATATTAAATAAATATAGTTCATAAAGCAATGGTATGGTTTGAGGGAATTAACTCCAACTTTGGAAGAAGTTCTACTGTGGCTAAAAACTGGTATCAAATAGCACTGTATGCTACAGAGATGTCTTTCATGAAAGGAAGGGTCAATTGATTTGGCAAATTTAATCATCGTCTTGTTTTAAGAAATTACCATAGCCACCCCTTCTTTCAGCAACTAACACCCTAATCCATCAGCAGCCTTCAATACTGAGGCAAGACCCTCTACCAGCAAAAAGTTACAACCAGCTGAAGGCAAAGATGAGCATTAGCATTTTTTAATCAATAAGTTATTTTTAAATTATAGTATATACATTTTTTAGACATAATGTTATTGCATACTTAGACTACAGACTACAGTGTAGCGTAAATATAACTTTTGTATGCACTGGGAAACAAAAAAATTTGTGTGCCTCTCTTTATTGCAAAATATTCACTTTTTGTAGTGGTCGGGAATGGAACCTGCAGTATCTCCAACATATGCCTGTACTTAAGTCTTGCTTAAGAAGCTAGAGAAAAAGCAGCAAACTATTTTTGAAGTGGGGAGAAAAAAACATAAAAATTTTAGCATAAGTCAATAAATAAAGAGCAGATAAAGTCAAAAGTTGGTTCTTTAAAGAGAGTAATACAATTTATCTACCTTTAGCAAGTTTGATAAATGGGGAAATACATATTATTACTATTAGGTATAAAAAAAGGAATATCAGTATAGATTCTCCACGTTTTAAAAGAATGATACTGGAATATTATTTAAAATTTCATGTAAATAAAACTCACTATCTCAGATGATATGTACAAATTTCTTTAAAAATGCAAATTTCAAAATTTACAGTGGAAGGAAACTGAACATCTAAATGGCCCTATAACTATTAAAGATATTAAAAACCTTTCCACAGAGGTAACTTGAAGCCCCGTTTGCTTCACAGGTGAATTCTAAATATTTAGGGAAAAAAATACACATCAAACACTAACTTAATGGAAGTAGAGGTAACATTTCCTAACTCATTTTACGAGACCAACATCACTCTGAAACAAAAGCCTGACAAAGAGATTACAAGGAAAGAAAACCAAAGTTCACCATCCTTCATGAATAAAAAATCCTCTTAAAGACTGAAAACAGCAATTTTTTTATAAAAGACATTGCGGTCAACTAGGGTGTCTCCAAGAAATTCAGGGTTGGTTTGGCATTTCCCACTAGTCTGATCCTCCTCCACCTATCAATCACATTTTAGACTCAGTAATCTGTATCAAACTAAAGGATCTCTCAAGCCTGGGAAATACTGTATCTAATAAGCAAATTTCTTTACATCCCCCAGGTCTGAGTTTAAAGGCTTCCTTTTCTGGGAACAAAATAATTTACAGTAATTTGCTGAAACTCTTAGAGTGAAAGACAAAAGAGAAGAAAAGGTGTGGCAAAATGTGTAAAACCAAAGTCTCCTCAGAGAAATTAAAATATATCACATCCAATAATATGTTATTTGCAATTAGAAATAATGTTTGTAATATAAAGCCAATGAAATTTCTAAGATGCAAATATAAAAAACAAAGAGGTAGAAAACAGAGGGGAACAAAATTTAAATTAGAGGCTCAATCCAAAAGGCACAATATCCTAGTAAGAGGATTGATTTTGAAAGAAAAAAGTCCAGAAAGAGGAAGAAAGAAAATTATCAAAAGATATAAAGCAAGAAAATATAAGCTTCCAGGCTGAATAAGGCTCACTAGATCCCCAGCACAATGAATAAAAAGAAACAACATCTTGAATATTTGGAACAAGTTAATACAGACGCTAAAAATGTCCATGGTCAGGTGAGAAAGGAGAAAGAGGAAGAAGAGGAGGAGCAGGAATAAGAAAAAGAAGAGGAAGAAGAAGAAACCCACTACAGCTCACACATAAACAATCAGGAAAGAGAACAAGATCAGATTTCTCAACAGAAATATGAGAAGCCAGAATACTATGAAGCAGTGCCTCTTACAACTCACAGGGAAAACTGTATCTAACCTAAAATTATTTGCCCAGCCAAATTATCAATCAGGTATCAGTTTAGGGAAAATAAAAATTTTTAGGCAGCAAAGTTTATTTTCATTTTTGCAGAGATGGGGTCTCACTATGTCACCCAGACTGGTCTTAAACTCCTGGCCTCCAGCAAGCAATCCTCCCACCTCAGCCTCCCAAAATGCTGGGATTACAGGCATGAGCCACCACACCCAGCCTAGGCAGCAAGGCTTAAAACTTCCTCTCATGCATATTTTCTCAAGCAACAACTAGAGGAGTTGCTTTACTAACAAACCAAGAAAGAGTACTAGAAGAGATCCAGGAATTTCCATAAACATTGATGGGAAAAAATATTAGAATTATAATGTGCGGGAGCTCCAGAAAGCAAACAATTCTGATTGCAGAGCTCCATGAGAGATGTGATAAAGAATGAAAATGACAGCCACTTTTAACTGGGAGGAAATTTACACTTCTTAATGGAGACTAATCAATGATAGAGTACATAAAAACTAAGCAAACAAAAAACATAGTAATTATAAACATAGTAATTAACTCCAGGAAAAACAAAGACAGGAAATGTGATCATGCATACTAAACCTCAGTGGTGACGAATATTTACATATTTTAAAAATGTAGACACTGAACACTGATTCGACCAAAAACTGTCAAAAACATGCTGGAAGGATGGAAGGAAAGGACACGTGTGTGTGTGTGTGTGTGTGTGCATGGTTGTGTACGTGTGAGGTGGACAAACTGTAAAATATCTAAATCCAAAAAAAGAAATCTCATTTTTCATAATAGAAGTCCCATAGATATCGTTTTTAAAAGTGCAGAGATAAGAAACAGCAGAATAGACATGATATATTAAAATGCCAGAAGTGAAAAATTACCTCTAAGAAGTTTAAGTGGGAAAAGGGGACTGGGAGGGACCAGGAAGGGAAGTCTTTTTTTTTTTTCATTTCAAAACTTGTTAAAACTGACTTTTTAAACTTTATACATACTTTAGTAAAGTTTTAATTTACAAATTACTTTATAAGATTATGATAAACTGCAGAAAAACAAAGTATAAACTAATCTATTATGGCATGAAAGCTAAGATTAAAAGTTTTAACAGAAACTTTTTCTTTTAAAATAAAAAGAGCACAATTCCTAATAAAACCAGTGGTTTTATTATTCAGGACAGT